>CADDIJ020001948.1:0-68785 GCA_902809745.2 Tetradesmus lagerheimii | reverse complement strand
TTCAAATCACCCCAAGCAGCAGCTCCACATCAGAATCAAGGTGTTACACTATCTGCCAGATCCAAATCAGGATGCCAAGCCATCTCAAACAAGGACCACAGCATCTATCATTACACTCAACCAGGATTATCCAGCAGATAATGCAGTGCTTCCAGCAGGGCCTTGACTCCAGGCAGCAGCTCCAGACCCAGCCCCGCCCTCTTCAGAACAGGATGCCAAACTAAACTGTCAACTCCAGACAAGAATACAAAGCACCTGCCAACAAAAACCCAACCATCTACCAGCCTGCAGTCTCACCTGTAGTGCTTCCAGCAGGGCCTTGACCCCAGGCAGCAGTTCCAAATGGCCAAGTCAGGATGCCAAACCATCTGCCAGCAAATGCATGGACCGTAGCATCTACCAAATAGCACAGTATTCAGAACCTATTCTCACCTGCAGTGCTTCCAGCAGCGCTATGACCCCAGGCAGCAGCTTCAGGATGCAAAACCATCTGCCAGCAAGGACCTCAGCAGTACACTCAAACAGCAACTGGCAACTTGCAGTACTGACTACGGCTGCAGAAACTGATACCACTAGTCTCACCTGCAGTGCTTCCAGCAGCGCTTTTACTCCAGGCAGCAGCTCCAGTCCTAGCCCAGCGCGCTCAGCGTGCTGCTGGAAGTGGCGCACCATGGCTGCTTCAAGCTCTTTCAGCTTGGCTTGAGCCTGCAATGTGCAAGACCAACAACATGTTGATGCATCTCCTTTGGCTTAAGCCTGACACACAACAGCACGTGCCCGACAAAGCACCTTAGGAGAACCATAGAAACACAGTGAGACAGTAGCAGCAGCAAAGCAGACGCAACAGCAGCAGCGAGCAACGCCGATGGTAGCTCCCATCCTTGCGAGCCTTGGCCTTGCAGCCACGCTACCCGCCAAACAACCCTTCGCTGCTGTTAGCATCCACACCCCTGCTTGCGGCGTGCTGTGGTGCTCCGCCACGTTGTAGGCGCGCAGCGGGCCTGCGCCACCGCTGCGTGGGAGTATGTTTATGTGTGGCGCACACCCAACCCACCCACTGACATGGCATCATGTCACACCTTCAAGTTTTCACACTTTCAGCATTTTTTTCTACAAGAAACCCCGCACAACACAAGAGTCCCCATACAACACGAGAAATCCCATACGACCCCGCACCTCTGCTTTTGGTATGCCGTGGTGCTCTAAAACCTTGATTGCGATGAGCGAGCGGGTTGATGCCGCCATGGTGCGGGATGATGTCGATGTGTGTGTCTGACCACATTGCCTACCCAAAACTGAAACCGCACACGATAAAGGCAAAGGTGCACCTACCTCAAGGCAGGCAGCTAGGTACAGAACCGGGCTACAGTTGCAACATGAACACATAATAAGTGACTTAAGGCACTTATTACCTACTTTCTAAGTTGGAAACCCTGCCGCACCTCTGCTTTCGGGATGCCGTGGTGCTCTAAAACCTTGATCGCGATGAGCGGGTCTGTGCCGCCATGGTGTGGGATGATGTCGATGTGTGTGTCTGACCACATTGCCTCACAAACCCCCAAAAATGAAACTGCACATGACTTGGCAAAAATGCACCCACCTCCACGCACTATACTAGGTACAGATCCAGGCTAGATCTGTAGCATCAGTACATACACAGCTGAGAAGCATCTGCCGCACCTCTGCTTTTGGGATGCCGTGGTGCTCTAGTACTTTAATCGCGATAAGCGGGTCGGTGCCGCCATGGTGTGGGATGATGTCGATGTATGTGTCTGACCACATTGACTCAACACCCAAAACTGAAACCACACACAATCAAGGCAAACCTGCACCGCTAGGCACACAACTAGATACAGATTCAGGCCACAATTGCAACACGAATGTACCTCACAAACCCTGCCGCACCTCTGCTTTTGGGATGCCGTGGTGTTCCAAAACTTTGATCGCAATGAGCGGGTCCGTGCCGCCATGGTGTGGGATGGTGTCGATGTGCGTGTCTAGGCCAAAGACCTCCTTGAACCCCGCTGTAAAGCACTCCTTGTGCAGTTTGTTGGCGTCTTTTCCGATTGAGTGAATCAGAGTGCCGTCAACATCTGCAAACGGCGGCAGAAAACAGAACGAGAGAGCTGAAAATAGATGTCGAGATTTGTGAACAGCAGTGATGTCGTAAGCGTGACTTCAGGCCAAAGACCTCCTTGAAACCTGCGGTAAAGCACTGAGCGCTTGAGGAGTCTCCTTGTACAGTTTGTTGGCGTCCTTGCCTATTGAATGAATCAGAGTGCCGTCCACATCTGCGAATGGCGACAGAAGACAGAAGGAGAGAGCTTGATGGGAAGGATTGTTGTGAACAGCAGTACTGTTGTAAGCGTGACTCCAGTCCAAAGACCTCCTTGAACCCTGCGCTGAAGCACTGAGAGCTTGAGGGGTCTCCTTGTGCAGTTTGTTGGCGTCCTTGCTAATCAGAGTGCCGTCAATGTCTGCAGACGATAACACAAGGCATACAGACAGATCCTGAGCAACAATAGTAACAGCTTCATTGGCAGAGCAGCACCAGCTTAGTACAAGGCAGCACCTGCTGTGTGCAAAGCAGCACCTGCTGTCTGCAGAGCAGCACATGTTGTGTGCACAACAGCACCTGTTGCATGCAGAGCAGCACATTTTGTATGCCAAGCAGCACCTGTTGTGTGCCCTGCTGCAGCTGCCTTGTGTTGCGGCCTGGGCCAGCACCAGCGCCCCTGCCATCCCGATGAAATGCAGCTCTCTTTCACTACCACATTACCCACGCCTATCAAGCAATGGTGCGGTCCCTCAAGTATGTACAAGCGATCACTGCTACTACTAACAGCTGTTCATGTGCACGCTGTCTGTGTTGCGGTGACGGCACACAAGTACAGTAGCAGACGCTGCAAATGTTCAAGCAGTACCAACAGCTTACCAAAGCTGACGAGCGTCACCGGCTTCGTTGTCTGCTCCTGCTGCACATCTTTTACCGTCATGGCTGACGTTGCTGCTGCACGCACGTGTGTCACGCCAGCTGGTGTCCTGCAGCTGCTGCTGATGCGTCTGCTGCCCTTGCTGCTGCTGTACACGTACTTGCCAAAGGCCCTGTTCTGGCTGGCACTGCAAAGCATCGTCTGAACGAAAGATACATATTAACAGAGCGGTTATGTCGGTTCAACGTTACAGCTGGTGTCATCACGGTCGCACAGACGTGACTGGCCTGTCAGTTGCTGCACCTCAAGACCTAGCTGTCAAGTTCGCATCACAGGAAGCTCACTCTGTTGAAATCGAGACCTTGATTCGTTGGTGAGTCTCTAATTGATACCGCGTTCGATTTTGTGCGTAGATCGAACGACTTGAATTTGTGTTTGCGTGAGTGGGGTGAGTCACTCGTTGACAATCCCTTGCACACACCGCATTGCGCATATTGACGTACATTTTGACAGTAGGTGAAGCTTTGAACATGCGTTAAGCAGCTGTATGTGTCGCCTGCGTGGCTAAGGGTTGTGTGTGCAGCAGTAGTTACTGCCAGGCTAGCTCACACGTGAGTGGCGGGGCTGCGTCCTGACGGCCATATAAGCATAGCTAATTAAACTTCATACATGTGTAAGCAGGTAACATCCGCCTCACGAGCTTACATGTTTGCAATCCTCGCCAATGCCAATGTCATCTGCTCTGGACATCTACTGCCTGCTGCAAGCGCATTTGTCTGCTGGCTGCGAGTAACTTGAAATCTTAACATATGCAAGCATAGTTCTATGCACAGCACACTGTCTGGTATGTCCGCAGGAGATGCAATTCGAGCCTTTGGACCAAGGCGCCCCCTTCACAGTGCAGCCAGGTGCAGCAATCACACTCGGCCGCCTGCCTCAGTTCAAGCTGACACATGCACGCATCAGCAGACACCATGCAGAGCTCACAGTGCAAACACAGCAGCAGCAGCAGCAGCAGCAGCAAGAAACCCGGGAGCCGTTGGTGTGCACCTGCCTTGCTCACAAGAGGGTAGAGGTGAAGCGCGGTGCGGATGTGCACACAGTGCAGCCTGGGCAGCAGCTGCAGGTGCGTGTATTGATGCTGGAAGCTGTTATGACCTGTTACTAGCAGCAGCAGCAGCAGCAGCAGTAGCAGTGGGTGTACGTGAAGCAGGGTGGGGATGTGCACACCGTGCAGCCTGGGCAGCATCTGCAGGTACGTGCCTCGATGCTGGATGCTGTTTTGCCTTATCACTGCATTTTACGCAGCAGCAGCAGCAGCAGCAGCAGCAGTGGGTGGTACCAGTACCCTGATGCTGCATTGGTCTGCAACAGTATCAGCTGCTGCAGTATGTTTGTAGCAGTAGCAGCGGCAGCAGCAGCAGCAGCAGATGCAGCAGCAACGTTCTATTGCACCTGAACTCTGGTGCATGCTGTCTTGCCTGACATTGGACTTTTCCGTCATCTCACTTGTAATGGGCTTGCCTGTAGCACCTCAAACAGATCAAGCATCTTTGACTGCACGCTGCATGGCTGTGCTGTGTTGCTCTGGCTAATGCTCCCTGCAGTTACTGGCAGATGTTACTTCCTTATGCGAGAGGGCTCAAAGGTCTAAAAGAAGTTCCAGGCTGACTGCAGCTGCATTGCCCGCCCCCCCCCCAACACTAAGCCATGCTGCATGTGCTGCTGCGTGTGTCATTTTATCTTGCAGCTGCAGCCGGGTGACACGCTGTGCCTCCTTATGCGAGACAGCTCAGAGCTCAAGGCAGGCTTCAGGCTAACAGCAGCTGCATTGTCCCCTCCCCCTCCCAAACCTGAAATTTTAACACTGTGGAACAGCCAAACTTGCCGCCCATAATGCAAGGCTCACTTACTTGAAGCTCCACACTGCTGTGCTGTGTTGCTGTGGCGGTTGCCCTCGCTGCAGCTGTTGCCAGGTGACACGCTGTACCTCATGCGAGAAGGGTCAGAGCTCAAAGCAAACTTCAGGCTAAAGGCAGCTGCAGGCAACAGCAGCAGCACTGGCAAAGCCTCAGGTTTCAAAGCACGGCCACGAGAAGGGAATGCAGCAGCTGCATTCTTTCTCCCCCCGCCCCTCACACTAAGCACCCCCCCCACACACTAATTGCTGCTGCGCGTGTTATGTTGTCTTATCTTGCAGCTGCTGCCAGGCGATACATTGTACCTCATGCGAGAGGGTTCGGAGCTCAAAGCAGGCTTCAGGTTATCAGCAGCTGCAGGAACCAACAGCAGCAGCACTGGCAAAGCCTCCGATCGCAAAGCACGGCCACGCGAAGAAGGGAATGTGTCAGATCCTCATGCTAGGGTTATTAGTAATCCTAGCAAGCGCAGCAGGACTGAGACAGCCGCAGCTGGCATTGGCCATGATCGACAGCAGCAGCAGCAGCAGCAGGTGGATAGTGACAGTGGTGGTGCTGCAGCAGCGGCAGCAGCAGCAGGGGGTGATGGTGTACCTACCGCTGCTGCCGGCCATGATGAAAACAAGCAGCAGCAGCAGCAGCAGCGGCAGCAGGTGTTTGCTGGTGTGCGGCTGTGTGTGTGGGACCACAACCACACACAGCAAGCGGTGAAGCTGGCAGTACGCGCAGGCGCTAAGCTGCAGGCTCAGCTGGACGCTGACGCTACACATGTTATTGCAGCGTGAGTGCTGTTGCATTGTTACGTTTCGCGTCACTGCATATGCCTGTACTTCCGCAGTATGTGGCACATTGTCGCAGTGTGAGATCTGCTGTTGGCGGTGGGGTTGCTGCATGCATGCGGCTGGTTCTGTGCGATAGCAGCAGCGATACAGCAGTACGCGCAGGTGCTAAGCTGCAGGCTGAGTTGGACAACAACACTGCACACGTCATCGCAGCGTGAGCGGTGCATGTGTTGGTGGCATATGAATTTGTTGGAGATTGCTTGGCTGCACATGATTATACACCTCACATTATCATAGTGTGAGATGTGTTGTTGGCAGTACGCGCAGGCGCTAAGCTGCAGGCTCAGATGGACGCTGACATTACACACACGTCATTGCAGCGTGAGTGGTGCATGTGCTTGTGGAATGTCACTTTGCTGCACATGCCTGCACCTCACACATTGCCGTAGTGTGACAGTGACAGTGACAGTGACAGTGACAGTGACAGTGACAGTGACAGTGGAGGTTAGTAGAGTGAGTACAGGCAGCTGCAGGCTCAGTTGGACACCGACACTACACACGTCATTGCAGCGTGAGCCGTGGTGGATAGTTGGTTGTTGCCTTGCTGCACATGCCTGTACCTCATGCATTGCCATTCTATGACAGTGTGCATCCTCCAGTTTGGTAGTGGGCTTGCGGCAGGCTTGCTGGCACGGGTATTGTGTGATAGCAGCAGCGATACAGCAGGTGCAAGCAAGCATGCGCAGAGCCGCTGTATCAGCCAGTCATGATGGGACTGACTGCTTGGTTGAAACAAGCAATGGCTGTGCGGGTGTATGAGTGCTACTCTGTTTGTATATCTGTGGTTGCTCTGCCACACATACTTGAATGCTGCTGCTGCTGCTGCTGCCTCTGCTGCTGCTGCTGCTGCTGCTGCAGGTTTGCCACGTCGCAAGATGCAGTGCAGCAGCACCTTCAAGCGAGCCAGCAGCAGCTGCTGCTGCAGTCACAGCCACCGCCACAGCAGCACGACGACCAAGCATCCACAGCAGCAGCAGCAGTTGGGCCGCCACAGCCCGCAGTTGTTGTGGCAGGTGAATCAGCTGGGTCTCTGCAGCAGTGTGTGATGCGGCAGCTGCAGTTTAATGGCAGGACCCCCTCAGAACATACCCCACATGACCTTCAAGCAGCAGCAGCAGCAGGGCAGCAGCAGCAGCAGCCGCAGCAGCAGCAAGAACAGCAGCAGCAGCAGCGGCCAGGTGTGATGCTGCCTGCTGGAGTGAAGTTTGTAACTGTCAGGTGGCTTAGTGACAGCCTGGCTGCTGGCACCATGTGAGCACACGCAACTTGAACTTGAAGAACTTTGTATGTACAGCATGCCTTATGTTCTGCAATGCACAAGTCAGTGAAAGTCTGGCTGCTGGCAGCATTTGAGTACACATGCAACTTGAAGGACTTTGTATGTAAAGCATGCCTTATGTTGAAACATTTTGTGCATTGCAGCAGTGTGTGACAGCCTGGCTGCTGGCAGCATGTGAGTACACATGCAACTTGCAGGACTTTTCTTGGAAAAAGCATGCCTCATGTTGAACATTTTTATTGGCTGGGCCCGATCAGGCATTTTCATTGCAGCAGTGAGTGACAGTCTGGCTGCTGGCACTAAGTGAGTACACAACTGGAACTTCAAGGAGTGTATATACGAAGCATGCCTCATGTTCCTACCCATTCAACCTGCACAACTATCTGCCACCCTACCCTTGCAACCTGCTACGTGCTTACCCTGCAGCAGCAGCAGCAGCAGCAACAGCCCATTGACCTCATGTGATAACACCTGCTGCTGTGCTTACATCAGGTTGCCTGAGGAGCCCTACCTGATTCACCTGCATTCCTATCAGCCATACTTCAGCCCATTCACTCAGCAGCACACACAACTGCTGCAGCAGCAGCAGCAAGATGATGGAACCAGTCACGAGGTCCGACCAGCATCCAAGCACCTGTTGGCTGACTCGGAAGCACAGTGGGCAGTGCCAGCTGCTGATACAGCAGCAGCAGCAGCAGCAGTTCCTGTAGCAGCACAGCAGCAGCAGCAGCAGTCTGCGCTGTCACCCAATGCAGGATTGATGCTGAGGCTCAGTGATGAGGAAGGCACCGAGATCCTGCAGCAGCAGCAGCAGCAACAACAGCACCATTTTCTGCAGCCGCCGCCGCCGCTGCAGCAGCAGCAGCAGCAGCTGAAGAAGTTGGTTGCCCCCAGTCCTGATGAGATCTGGCGCCCTGGGGAGCCTTGGGGCAGTGGCGGCCGCTGGATAGAGCCGTGGGACGATGACGCTGCAAGGGAGACGATTGAGAAGCTGCTGGCACACTGGCTTAGGTAAGAGAGCAGAAGTATGTATTATCTGTGTGAGCATTGCGTTGCATCAGACTCAGCTGCTGAAGGTCTGTGAGAGGCAGCCTTGCATGGATGGCTCATCATAGTGCAGGATGTCTGGCAAGCCTGTGGTTTGCTTTCCATGTGTGGGTGGGGCACTGGCGGCCGCTGGATAGAGCCGTGGGACGATGACGCTGCAAGGGACACAATCGAAATGCTGCTGGCACACTGGCTGAGGTAAGACTGTGTAAAACTTTGTACAGCATGACACCCCCTGCTTCAGATTCAGCTGCACTGCTGAAGGTTATCAAGGGGCAGGCATGCCTACATTGATCATCAAAGTGCAGGATGGTTGGCATGCCCATATTTGGTTGACGTGTGGGGCAGTGGCGGTCGCTGGATAGAGCCGTGGGACGATAGCGCTGCAAGGGAGACGATTGACAAGCTGCTGGCACACTGGCTGAGGTGAGATCGTGGTGAATCTGTGCAACCATCTCTCCTTTCGTGAGTGGCAAGCACACATATATAATTGTAGTGCAGGATGTTTGGCATGCGTTTGATTCTCTTGCTGTGTGGGGCACTGGTGGCCGCTGGATAGAGCCGTGGGAGGATGCCGTCGCAAGGGAGACGATCGAAAAGCTGCTAGCACACTGGCACAGGTAAGATTGTTTGAACTTTGCACCACGCAAATTTTTCCGCGTGAGATTTAGCTGCTGAATGTGTGTAAGGGGCAAGGTTTGTAAGTGGCAAGCGCACATGGATCATAGTAACACAGCATGTCTGGCACCCTTTTGATTTGCCAGTCATGGTTAGGGCAGTGGTGGCCGCTGGATAGTTCCCTGGGACGATGCCGCTGCAAGGGAGACGATCGAAAAGCTGCTAGCACACTGGCTCAGGTGAGCAGTGAGTATAACATAACATAACAAAATATAACATAACAGCATGCGGCAGCTGCTGGTGATTCAAACAAACCACGCTGTGGGACGATGACGCTGCAAGGGAGACGATCGAGAAGCTGCTGGCACACTGGCTTAGGTGATATCGTGCATTAACCTCTGACTGGTGCAATGTGTGTGAGCAAAGTTGCAGCAGTTCAGCTGCTGAAAATTTGTGAGAGGCAGGTGTGCATGGATAGCAATAGTGCAGGATGTTTGGTATGTTTTTGATATGCCGGCCATGTGTGGGGCAGTGGCGGCCGCTGGATAGAGCTGTGGGACGATGACGCTGCAAGGGAGACAATCGAGAAGCTTCTGGCGCACTGGCTGAGGTAAGGTTGCAGTGAAGCTGTGCAAGCAGTTTGGTTTAATCTGCGTCAAAAGCAGCTGCTGAAGGCTTGTAAGGGACAAAAGCGCATGGATAGTGGTTATAGTGCAGGATGTCTGGCATGTGTTGGATTTGCCGGCCATGCGTGGGTGGGGCGGTGGCTGCTGCTGGATAGAGCCGTGGGAGGATGACGCTGCAAGGGAGAGGATTGAGAAGCTGCTGGCACACTGGCTGAGGTAAGCAGTGGGGATATATTGTGATCTTGTGTTATGTGGCCTAACAGTATGGGGCAGCTTCTGGAAATGGGTTTCGTGCACCTTCTGCCGTATGTATGCAACGAACGCACTGCTTGGGATTGCGGTGTGCGGCCGAGCAGCTTCTCATGCTGCAAGTCAGCCAGCATGCACACTCCGTCACCTGTGCTGCTGCTGCTACTGCTGCTGCCGTTGTCTTCATCATGAACACAGGTTCAGGTACAAGCGCTTGGAGCAGCGTGCGCCTGCAGCTGCAGGTGTCGGTGCTGCTGATGCAGCAGCGCCTGCTGCTGCTGCTGCTGGTGCTGTGTTGGATAGATCTTCAGAAGAAGGCGGCTCAACAGAAGACACGGATCCAGGTAGGTAGTAATACAGTGATACGCTGCCGTAGCACGTGACAACAACTGTACGGATACGTTTTGTGCTGGGTTAGATAGATTTGTAGGAGCAGGTCGCTGGAACAGCACAACTCTGCGCTGGCACGTGACAGCAACTGTATGGATGGAAGTTTGTGCGGGTGGCACTTGCAGCGTGTAAGACAGATTCTGACGAGGTAGCGCGGCACTGTGCATGCATTGCAACAGGTTGCTGCTGACATAACATGACATTACATTACATGCACCACTCAACCAGGAGTGTGACATCTATCGGGGGCCAAGCCTTACTCTCTGCTGCGAGGGCCCCAGCAGAGCCAGAACCAGCTTTACTGCCGCAGATGTGGCACATCAACATTATGCTCACTGCAGCACATCACAACATCAACATCATGCTCACTGCAGCACATCACAACATCAACATCAACATCATGCTCACTGCAGCACATCACAACATCAACATCATGCTCACTGCTGCACATCACAACATCAACATCATGCTCACTGCTGCACATCACAACATCAACATCATGCTCACTGCTGCACATCACAACATCAACATCATGCTCACTGCTGCACATCACAACATCAACATCATGCTCACTGCAGCACCCTGGCACAATGCAATGGATGCTGCCTGTGCTGCTGCAGAGGGTTCAGAAGGCAGCCGTCATCACAGGGCACGCCAGCGACGCGTCTCCTCAGCAGCAGCAGCAGCAGCAGCAGCAGTGGAGGCGTCTCCTGTCAATGCCGTGTGTGACCACGTTGCGTGCTCGCTGCAGCCGTTCTGCATTGTGCATGAGATGGAGCGAATGAAGGGCACCTACTCAAAGGGCAGGTGCGACATCGTGTGGCAGCTGGGTGCTTGTCCTGGAAAACTAGCGCACGCGCAACGGCAGTGACAATCTGTCAGGGGCATGGATGGTGTGAAGGGTGCTGCTGTGATGACAGGCGTCGGGTGTCATACTGCTCTTGTTTGACCCAAGGTCGACCACACTGTCAGCAGACAGCAGCCGTTCTGCTTCGTGCATGAGATGGGGCGAATGAAGGGCACCTACTCCAAGGGCAGGTGAGAGCACCTTAGTGCCACGTGGCAGTTGGGTGCTGGTTCTGGGCGGGCGGGCGGTAAAAGCAAAGCACTTTCACATGAATCACCTTACTAGTGCATTCAAGCCATGACTTG
Organism: Tetradesmus lagerheimii; assembly: GCA_902809745.2. NCBI lineage: Eukaryota > Viridiplantae > Chlorophyta > Chlorophyceae > Sphaeropleales > Scenedesmaceae > Tetradesmus > Tetradesmus lagerheimii. Next base: position 57,730 of record CADDIJ020001948.1, on the reverse strand, counting down.
TGGCTCGTGCATCAGCAGATGATTTCAGCATGGCCGACTGGGCCATGCATGGATTTTAGACAGCCACGCGCAACGCAACGCATAAACGATGCTAAGGGTGCTGCTGGAATGACAGGCGTTGGGCGTCATACTGCGCTTGACCAAAGGCTACCAAATCACCAGCGGGCAGCAGCTGCTGTTTTGTGCTTCCCGTGCGGTTGACACCAGCATAAGGTTTGCCGCCACCAACCCAACTTGTGTGTTGCCTGAGTTTAGCCGCCGCCGCTGCTACTGCTGCTGCTGCTGCTGCTGCTGCGCTAGGCGTGATGAGTTCCGCAGACGAGCTGCCAACAGGGCCATACGGGCACTGGAGCTGCTGCCCACGCCGCTGCAGTCGCTGCAGGTGAGCAATGTTATCAGATTACAGCCGCAGTGACAAACCCTTCAGCCAGGCGTGTGTACACACGCGAACGGCAGGTTCTGCATGCACCAGTACAGGCTGCATGTCAACACATTGCTAACCACCATAGTCACGTAATCGTGAAGCTGCTGTACACCGTGAACATCTTGCTGATGTGGCATGCATCTGCTGCTGCTGCTGCTGTTGCTGCTGCTGTCAGGACATCCAGGCACTGGCGCTGGGCCCCAAGACCACCGGCAGTCTGCATGAGATACTCAACACAGGTGCTGCCGCTAGTAGTAGTAGAACTTCATCCGCTGAGGCATTCACTGCTAGATTGCTGTCAGCACATACATGTATCTGAACATGCTTGCGTTCCATCTGACTGCTGCCCCAGTGAGGGGCACTCACCCATCTTGCAATAAGCGGGACTCTCTGGCATATATTCTGCTATCAGCTTGCTGGTGAGCGTTTTTTTATGTACATTGCTGCTGCTGCCCCTGCTGCTGTCAGGTGGCCTGCAGCGCAATGAGGTGCTAGAGGCGAGCGAGTACAACAGGGTCATGGCGCTGTTCCAGGGGTGAGCGACAGCTGTCTTTTTAAACTGTGTTACTTTTTGTAACAGCCTCACGTTTACCCAGTACCCATTGAGTATGTGGATCTGTTGATTTGGGCCCAGATCAAACAGTTTGCCAGGCGCTATCAACCAGCATTACATCAACCAACACCATCTGCAGGCTCAACAGCAATTGAGGTGCTAGAGGCGAGTGAGTACAACAGGGTCATGGCGCTGTTCCAGGGGTGAGCGACAGCTGTCTTTTCAAACCTTGTTGTACTTGTTGTTATGTAACGTCTGTAGTTACCCACTACCCATTGAGTATGTGGACATGCCCATACGTCATTATGGGCCACATCAAACAGTATGCCAGGCGCTAGCAACCAGCATTACATCAACCAACATCTGCGAGCCGAACAGCAAAGGCTGCTTGCAATCATGTCTGCAACCATGCTCACAGCACACTGTGTGCCTCGGGCTTGATACATGTTGTGCCTTGTCTTGCAGGGTGTGGGCACGGCACCACACCTGCTTTACAGGGCATTGAATGCAGGGCAACAGTTGTTTGATGCGCTAGTCTTGCATTCTGTGTGGCTGTTGCCGCAGGGTGTGAGGAGTGGCTGTGAGCAGCGCCGAGCGTTGGTACCAAACCTGCTTCGCTGTGCGCCAAATGCAGCACATCATGCGCATGATGCTTCAGTGTTGCATTGTGTGTTGCTGCTGCTGTTGCCACAGGGTATGGGGCGTGGCTGAGAGCAGCGCTGAGCGTTGGTACCAGGCCGGCTGCCGCACCTTGGACGATGTTCGCACCAAGATCACCCACCTCAGCGCCATGCAGCAGGTGTGTGCATGAGACACACAGTTGTGATTAGTTCTTCTGCAGCTTCTCAGTAACTCAAATTCATGGGCATATAGCTGCCGATGCCAAGTGCTTAGTTTCGGCCATTTGGCTGCAGGCATGTATGCCTCAATTGACCACTAACTTTATGCTCGTCCTGCTGCTTTTGATGCTGCTGCTGCTGCTGCCTCTGCTGCTGCTGCTGCTGCTGCCTCTGCTGCTGCTGCTGCTGCAGGTTGGTCTGCGCTACTATGATGACTTCATGCAGCCCATGCCCAGGGCTGAAGTAGCCGAGGTGGAGCGCCTGGTGTATGAAGCCGTAGCAGACACGCTGCAGGTGGGCGTACAACTGCTCCTAGGCTGCATTTCTGCTTTCAAGCTCGCATAGCTGTGCTGTGGGCAACACATCTGATTGGTTTTCTCAGAAAACCAATCAGCAACAGCAGAAGCGACAACATAAAACTTTTCTGTTGTCGTTGACTGGCAGACACGTTGCAGGTGACGCTAGATCTCCAATGCAGCTAACCGGTTTGTGTGCTCGTCGGCGTGCACAGCAGCGCAGCTGTCGACATTGGTTGTCAGAACAAACTAGCAGGCCCCAGGTGTCAGCTCATGCAGCGCATGTTCAGGGCTGAAGTAGCCGAGGTGCAGGCGCTGGTGTACGAAGCCGTGGCAGACACACTGCAGGTGAGACACAATCAACACAATACACTACAGTACTTTTTCTGGGGCTGCAACCTGACCTCAGCAAACGCCAGCGAGTTGATAGTCCGCTCATGGGTTGGAAGATCTCCAGCGCAGCTATCTGTGTTATGTGTGCCTGCCGGTGCGTGTATAGCAGCACAGCTGTTGGTTTGTGTCAGCAAAGGCTCGAGGTCTGTTTCATGCAGCGCATGTTCAGGGCTGAAGTAGCCGAGGTGCAGGCGCTGGTGTACGACGCAGTGGCAGACACACTGCAGGTGACTCCAGATACTTAGATACTGATGTGTCAAGCAATGCAGCTAAGTGGTTTGTGTGCTCGTTAGCGGCTGGTTATGTTGGTGTCTGATTGGGGTTTCCACTCGTTGTTGAGTGTAGTGGATCATGTACAGTAAGTGTGGTGTATGTATCCATGCAGCACATGCCCAGGGCTGACGTAGCCGAGGTGGAGCGCCTCGTGTACGCGGCAGTGGCAGACACGCTGCAGCTGGGCATACAACTGCTCTTAGTGCTGCATTTCTGCGATCAAGCTCTCATAGCTGTGCTGTGGGCAACACATCTGATTGGTTTTCTGTTGTCGTTGACTGGCAGACACTTTGCAGGTGACGCTAGATCTCCGATGCAGCTAAGCGGTGTGTGTGCTCGTCGGCGTGCACAGCAGCGCAGCTGTCGACATAGGTTTTGAAAAACAAACTAGCAGGTCCCAGGTGTTGGCTCATGCAGCGCATGCCCAGGGCTGAGGTGGCACAGGTGGAGGCGCTGGCAGCTGCTCACCACTGCCCAGTAACGTTCTGACGGCGCTACTGCTGCTGCTGCCTGCTGTGCGCATCAACACAGCGGCAAGCCGTGCGATGAAGTGACATACCTGCTCCACGCACGCTGCATGGGCAGCTCCTCACCATTGCTTATCACCGTCTGCAATACTGCTGCCGTCTGCTTGCTTCACGCAGCACCCGAGCGGCAAACCACGCGATGAAGTGACATACCTGCTGCTACACCTACGCTGCATGGGCAGCTGCTGCTTACCACTGCCCGTGCCTGCCGCCTGCTTGCTGCACGTAGCACCTGAGCGGCAAACCGCGCGTTGAAATGAGATATTTGCTGCACGCGCGCTGCATGTACTTGCAACAACCAACCACCTGCATCCCGCTATTGCAACACTGTCCCTTCCCTGCTTGCTGTGTGCAGCACCTGAGCGGCAAACCGCGCGACGAAGTCACCTATTTGCTACACGCGCGCTGCATGGGCAGTTACCTACGTGGCAAGCTCGACTGTGGCGATGCTGACCTGATCATCGCGCCTGGGCCTGCCTGCGGTTGGGTGGGCATGGGGCCGCTGCTGGCTGGACTGCTGGAGAGGCTCGCTGCACGCGGCTGCATCACACAGGTGAAAGCAGAAACATTGAAATATATGCAGCATGGGTACTGCGCTTTTTATGGTGCTTGAACGGTGGTGAAGGTTTGATGCTGGCATGTTCTTCGCACCAGTGTCCGTTTGGGGCCGCTTCTTGCTGGACTGCCTGAGGGGCTAGCGGCACGAGGCTGCATCACACAGGTACGACCTAGTAGGCAAATTTTTTGTTGTGCCAGCCTGTTGTATCAGTGGTTCTTTTGAGCAAGTACACTTCTGAGTTGCAAAAGGGTCCAAAAAGCAATGATGCTGACCTGATCATCGCGCCTGGGCCTGCCTGCGGTTGGGTGGGCATGGGGCTGCTGCTGGCTGTACTGCTGGAGAGGCTCGCTGCACGGGGCTGCATCACACAGGTAGGAAGACTCTTTTGTCGTCTTGTTGTGTCAGCAGAGTTTGCAGTTCTGGGTGCTAAACGGTTTAAAGACTGTGGTGATGCTGACCTGGTCATAGCATCTGGGCCTGCCTGCGGTTGGGTGGGCATGGGGCCGCTGCTTGCTGGACTGCTGGAGACGCTCGCTGCACGCGGCTGCATCACACAGGTAGGCAGATGGTTTGCTGTATCAGCAGAAAGTGCAGTTTTTTTTGCATTGCTATGTGTGGGGGTGCAAAATCAGTTCATGACTGTGGTGATGCTGACCTGATCATTGCGCCAGGGCCTGCTTGTGGTTGGGTGGGCTTGCTGGAAGGGGCCGCAGCTTTTGAGTCTGCTAGGTCAACGCACTGCCGTGCGCTTGTCTAGTGGCAGCATGTCCTACAACAGCACACCACAGCACGCCACACTACAGGCAGTTCACTCAGGACACCCTGCCAAAAGTTCATTTGCAGCACATGATGTTCTGGTTCAGGTGTGCTTTGTGACATGCTGCTGCGCTGCTTGCAGGACATGCTGCCACTGGACAAGCACAAGGCAGTGCGAGGTCAGCCAAACCAGTCAGTATTGTCAACGGACATTGGGCTAGCATGATGTGCTAAATGAACGGTGTGTGGTGTGGCATGCTGTGCTGTGGTGCTTGCAGGACATGCTGCCACTGGACAAGCACAAGGCTGTGCTGGGTCCAGAGGATCATGACCGGCCGTTGGGCATGGTGTCATAAGTGAAATGCCTCAGAGTCTGTGGTGCTGCGTGCTGTGCTGTGCTGTGGTGCTTGCATGTAAGAAATGTACTCTTTCAATGTACTGTCATGTAATGCTTGCAGGACATGCCGCCCCTGGACAAGCACAAGGCAGTGTGAGGCCCAGAGAGACGTTGGGCTAGCATGATATGCTGATTGAGCTGCCTGTGGTGCGGCGTTCTGTGCTGTGGTGCTTGCAGGACATGCTGCCACTGGACAAGCACAAGGCTGTGTGAGGTCCAGACAGACGCTGGGCTAGCATAATTTGCTGATTGAGCTGTCTGTGGTTGGGTGTCTTGTGCTCTGCTGTGGTGCTTGCATGTAATGCAAATTCTTCGTTTTATGCTTGCAGGACATGCTGCCGCTGGACAAGCACAAGGCAGTGCGGGGTCCAGAGGATTATGACCGGCCATTGGGCAATGGTGCCCTAAGTGAACTGCCACAATGGTGCCCTAAGTGAACTGCCACAGTCTCCGTGGTGCTTTGCTGTGCTGTGCTGTGGTGCTTGCATGTAAGAATTGAACTGTAATCCAATGTACTGTAATGTAATGCCTGCAGGACATGCTGCCGCTGGACAAGCACAAGGCAGTGCGAGGTCCAGAGGAGCGCGTGACATGGATGGGAGTGTGGAAGGGACCCAGCAGCCCCTGCCACAGGTACGTGTTCAACACGGGACATACCGTAGTAACACATGATGGATGGACACAACTCGTATTATTTGGTCTGTCGTATCATTGTAGTACTTTTTAGATCGATTTTGTCAATTCTCGAAACATGCATTATTTTCCTCGATCGGGAGGCTTTCCTGGTCGAAACGGGCTCGCTTGCTCCGCTAACCTAGCAGCAGACGTCCGCAGTGTGATAAAAGCAACACCCTTGTTTAAACCTCAGTATGTCAAATTGCCAAAAATGCACGAAAACTGCTGTCAATTCTATGAAAATAGAACAATTTCTGGCTCTGTCGTATCATCAAGCGTTACTACGGTAGTATGTCCTCAGGTGTCCTTGCTGTTGCTGTCATGCTGTGGTCTTATGTTGGAGCTGCAGTTGCAGAACTTCTGCTGGTTGAAGCAGCTGTAGCCCTGTAGTTTGGTGCTGATCTGGACACGTTGCCATGTTGCTGCTGCTGCTGCTGCACACACGCTTACTCATACATGCTGCTGCTAGGGGTCGCTGATCCTTGGTCACACACGTCCTCTTGAGCCTTGACTAACCCAGGCGCTGCAGAGCGCTTGGGGAGTCACTCACCCACTCACTGCTGCTGCTGCCGCCGCTGCTGCTGCTGCTGCTGCTGCTGCTGCTGCAGGCGCATCGACATCAAGCTGTACCCGCGCAGCGTGCTGGCTATGGCCGTTAACTACTTCTGCTCAGGCCAGGACATGTGCAGGGCGCTCAGGTGCGCAGGGGGCTCCTCCAGCAGCAGCAGCGCATGCGTGCACTCTGGTGACGCTCATTACCAAAATCAGATTTAGTGAAATTTGCGCAGTTCAGCGAGCACAAGCAACACTGGATAGCTGCTGTGGCCAGCCTGCCACTGTACGTGCTTGAACGCACACAGCTGCTGCAGCCGTTGCTGGTTGTCACTCAGCTACGCTATCGCTTCCTGAAGTGATAGAAACTTGAGTGCTCAGAGCTCTGCTCTGACCTCAGCTGGGCAGGGCCCAAGGAGACAGTGAAGGTGGTTACGTCAGTATTGTGTGCGCGTGGGCAACCAAAACTAGCAATCGAGGCCGTTCCCAACCCATCTCATCAAGATTCAACTAGCAGGCGGGGTGACATGTTCGCCACAACAACCCCCCAACCCTCGACGACAGGCAGCACGCAGATGGAAAACCAGCCTAAAAGGCATCTGCGATTTTTTAAATATATGCCGCGTCTACACGCTCCTGCACAGTCACCCAAGCTGCTGGTGACTGGGCTGGGCAGGGCATGCAGTGTCATCGGGGTGGGTCATCTGGGACGATGTGCACACCTGCAAAGCAACCACAATCTATTGGCAAAACTGTGAAAAGTATCTACACACAGTGTCGCCACTCAATGTCACACACTAGCCAACCACCATCAACAGTATTACAGCACGCTGTCCGCCCACCAAGCTGCTGCTGCAGCCCGCCAACGTAACACACCACCTATCAACCACGCTGCTGGCGCGCAGACGCCTCCCACATCCCTTTGGGAGTGTGGTACAGGTACTCTCGCACCACATCCGACTTCCAGCGGCCCATGGCCATCACCTGCCGCACCGACACTCCATAATTCACCGCCCAAGTTGCCCCACCCCTGCGCAGCGAGTGCGCAGCATACAAGTCCCACCGCTTCATCCCAATCTTCTCCAGTGCCTTACGCAGCCGCACACCCATCGTCCCTTTCGCCAATGCCTCGGGTTCACCCTCCCATGCTGTGAAAACAGCCCCGACCGGCTCCCCATCCCTGTCCCTGTAAGCAAACCTGCGCAGCCGCTGAACCGCCCGCACAGGGCACATCTTCTCCTCAGCGCATCGTGCAATGAACACCCATGCCCCCTCCCCAGCCTGGTCCGTCTTGGACCGTGGTACGAACAGCAGCAGGCCCTTTGGGCGCTCCCGCACGTCCTCCCAACTAATACCCACCAGCTCAGATGAGCCGAACATCCCCGTCCAGCCCACCAGGAACAATGCCCTATCTCGCACTCCCAAAAAATCCCAGCTACTACGCTTCTGCAGCACATCCACCACTGCTGCCAGATCCCGCCGGTCCAGGTGCAGCTTCTGCTGGCCAGCTGGTACCGCCAGCTTGGCCGCGACCTTCATGGCCCTGCGCACTTCCAACTCAGCTGCTAGCCCCTCAACACCCAAGTCTAGCGCCCAGCGGCTGACCGCGTACACCCCCTGCTCAATCGTGGACAGCGCATAACCATGCTGCGCCCTCCCTACCACAAACTGCCCCAGCATTTCAGCATCGGGCACCTCTCGCACCCCCGCCGCTGCGCAATACTTGCGATACTGCCGCACATGCCACCCATAAGCCCTGTGGGTAGACTCCGCTAGATCCAACTGCAGGAAATCCTGCCAGCGGCCCCTCAACTGCTGCATGTACTCCTCCGACCACTGCTCCACCGGCACAGGCTTCCGCGCCTCTCGCCGCTCTGCCTGGTGTGTCGCCTGGTAGGTCAGCACCGCTGCCATCAGCAGCGATACAGCAGACAAACGGGGGGGGCTCAACCACCAGTAAAGTGAAGCGCAGCTGCAGCCTAACTGCAACACTGCCTGCCCAGAAAACACAGATAAAGGGAGAGATAAGGAGGTGCTTGCCTAAGGCAAGTGCCTCAGGCAACACCTTACTCCTGCCCTCAACCCTGCAGCTTGACGACAGGACTCTTAGCTCCGCTATCGTGACAAGGTGACTTTGTCTACAGAGCTCTTAGGACAAAGTCATTATGCTGCCACATGTGTGCAGGCATTGGTGCAACAGGCCGAATGAGCAGTTGTCTGCACTTGCATTCGCGTAGTTCAGCTGGCAAAAGCAACACTGGATTGCTGCTGTGGCCAGCCTGCCACTGTACGTGCTTGCATGCACACTGCTGCTGCTGCCGCCGTTGCTGCTGCATGCATGCAGGCATTGGTGCAACAGGCCCAACGAGCAGGTGTCTGCGCTTGCTTCAGCGCTCAACCCAGCAGGCAATGCCTTCCGATTGGGAGATCAGGAGCTTGTTGTCATTCACAAGGCAAACGTGGGCAAGAACGCTGGCAGGGGTACTGCTGGCGGCAGCAGGCGCAAGAATGCTGCGGCTGCTGCCGCTGCTGGTGTGAGACCTGCAGCAGCAGCAGGAACAGGAGGTGGAAGCAGTAGTGCTAGTGATGATGGTACTGATGACGAGCATCAGCAGCAGCATCAAACTGACACGATAACAACAGCCAAGGTGGGGTACAGCCGCATGGGTTTGAGTGGCCGCAGCACAACCATCAAGGAGACGGTTGTGGGTCCTGCAGTGAAGTGCAGCTGCGAGACCGATATCTTTAAGGCGTTAGGTCTGGATTATGTGCCGCCGCATCTGAGGAATCTGATGCAGCAAGGTGGTGTGTAGGGCATGCTGCTGCAGTGCTGCTGCCACGCGTGTGGTGCCGGCTGCCGAATCTGTGCAGCAGTATGTATGAGATTGAACGCTGTGGTGTGTAGGGGCGCTCTGTTTTTGTGGTGCAGGGTTGAATGGAAGAACAGCATTGTTCAGGATCATAGATGCAGCAGAGCTGGCTGTCTGATCTGTAACAGTAGCCTGGCCCGCTTTGCTTGAGATTGGTCTATAGTTCGTTCTGTACATGGCGTAGTCGGTTGTTGAAACCGCTACACTGGCAGCAGGCTCCGCAAAATCGACAGAACCCACGAATGGCGCGAAAGTAACCAGCAATGCTGAGCAATGTTCCTACTGCGATATGCGGTGAACTCACCATGTTCATCATATTTTCATTTGTATTTCAATATAAAATTGTGTAAGCTCGCCAAACACATCATGGAAGGTACCGAAGTCTCGTCAGCGATACCTGGCTTCAGCAGCTTGTCTCTCTCGCGTCCTGACAGCTATTCGGCAGCTGGACGAGTAGCAGATGCATCCATTACCGTCCTCAAGCAGCCGCAGCCCATGCTGTACTCTCCAGCCAGCGGGCTAGGTGAGCTGTGCTGCCTGCTGTTCAGCAGCAGTACTACTGCACTACAAACACAGCAGCGTACACACGCCAGGAAGCGTTGCAGCCACCTGCCAGCCTTTTTAATCCTTTTACATACCACCATATTCATCACCATGCAGCTGAATCTGCTTGTTGTGCTGCTGCAGTGACGTATGAGCCGCCTGGGCTGACAGGTGTGGCGCACATGCAGTGGCTGGAGCGCCTCAGCAGCCCCAAGGTGAACAAAGCATGCTGACTCAGCATGCTGACTCAGCAGAGCGACTCAGGAATGCACAACAAGCGCAGTCATTCCTTGTTCAACGCCGTTGGCTGCTGGTGCTGCGGCTATGCAGGTGGTGAGAGCAAAGTCACCCAAAGCACGCAGGAGGACTGCATCGCCAAGCAGACCCCAGCAGCAGCAGCAGCGGCAGTCCCCATCTCGTTCAAGAGGCAGCAGCCCCGCCAGAGGGCAGTCACCTAGCAGAACACCTCCACAGCAGCAGCAGCAGCAGTCATCAGCTCAATCAAGAGGCAGCAGCCCAGCCAGAGGTCAGTCACCTAGCAGAACACCTCCACAGCAGCAGCAGCAGCAGAGGCATGAATCATCCCCAACTCACTTGAGAGGAAGCAGCCCTGCCAGGGGCCAATCACCCATCAGGCAGCAGTCGCACCTGCGCAATGCCCAGCCCTCTGACTGTCACAACGTCAGTAACAAAGAAACAACAGCACTGGAGCAGCAGCTACCACCACCGCACTGGCAGCAGCAGCAGCAGCAAGTGGGTCTTGTACCAACACATCAACAGCAACAGCAGATGCGTCAGGTTACTGCACATTACAGGGCTGAGTCACACACACCTACTGCTGCTAATGCAGCAGACAGCAGAGGAGGTCACTTGGCAGCAGCCTCACGTTCAGCAGCATCAGCAGCAGCAGCAAGTGGTTCCTGCAAGGCAGAGAAGGCCAGGCACAGTACGGCTCTGGGCGCAGAAGACAGCGGGGTATACGCCTGGAAGGTGTCTGCAAGCCATACACAGCAGCACCACAGCACAGTGGGCTGCAGCAGTGCAGGGCGGTCACCGCCTTGCAGGACACAGATTGCGCAGGCCAATGATTGCAGGCTGGGCAATACAGCAGCAGCAGCAGCAGGCGGGCAGCAGGGGAGCTGCAAGGCATCTGCTGCTGCTGGTGTGCATGTGGGGATAGTTAGAAGTGACGGCGCAACGCCAGCTAGCAGCAGTAGTATGTCGGAGCGCATGACGCTTACAGCTCCGTACGTGTTTAGGTGGGGCGGCCGGTTGAGAGGCAAGTACCTTGGCATGTCAGACATGCACAGCAGCAGCAGCAGCAGCAGTTCACATGACAGCCACCAAGCTGGAAACACAGATCTCAGCAGCTACAGCAGCGCAGAAGCAACCCCGGGCCCTCCAGCAGCTCAGGTCGACGGCTGCACGCACATTGTTAGTAACAGTGTTAGTAACAGTAACAGCAGCAGCAAGGACGCAATGGACCCTGCAACAGCTGCTGCAGCAGCAGCGCTGGGCGCAGAAGCTGACCGGTTGCTGAAAGCCCTAAACCTGCGAATGGAACAGCACCATCCGGAGCGTAGGAACAGCAAGCAGCAGGGCCGGCGGCACTTGAAAGGCATGCCTGCGCACAGACGGCTAGCTGCAGCGCTTGACGAAGATGGTTTAGGGTTTGGTGAAGATGCAGGGTGTGGTGTGTCTGGTGGGGATGAGCCTATCTGTATCCCTGAGGAGTATCTGCGGCTGTGAAGCTGTATGAAGACTCCTCACGTGAGTGCACTATCATACTGTGCTACGTCGGACGGAAATTTGACCCCGCATTTTTCATACCATTTTGCGACTGTCAGCAGGGCCCCCTTCTGTCAGGTCATAGAAAAAGGGGGGTTGTTCCGAAAGGCCCGCGTTCTCAGCACACTTTTGTAGCGGATATGAAGCAGCACAATTTCAAAAGGCAAAAAGGGTTTCGAAAAAGGAATGACCGAAGTCGATCATGCTGTTGCTGAAAGCAGGGGTGTGACTGGCTGACAGAACCGCTCTTTTCACGGCGACGTAAAAAGTGCCGTTTTAGCATGCTGTGCACCACCGCGAACAGTACACTTCCCACGGGGTTGATGGCAGTAAAGGTATAGCCAGAGATGACTTACACGCCATAGCTACACGGAAACTGGAACAGCTCTCCAATTTTACTGGCCAGCGTGCTGATCTGCGCTACACACAATGTTGTGCAACTTCAGCATGGTAGCCAGCTCAACCTTGCTGCCCTGCAGCATTCACAGCGACACCGCACATCATCACGTTGGACATGCCAATGAGTGACCAGTGCTTTCTGGCAAAGCCACGCCTCACCCTTCAATAAAGGCTATTGCCAGTGGCTGCTGCTTCTCCCAGATAGACCGTACAATGCCGTGCATAGCCCCACCAAGGTCTTGTGTAGCAAGTGTGAACCTGGGAACGGCTTGAATCACATCTTCAGTCGAGTTCTGCCTTTTTGTACACCTGTAGCCAGCAGCAGCAGAGGAGTCAACTGATGGAACCTGCAGTGAGCATGCTAACGGCCATGCAAACGCAGGCGTGTTCTGCTTGTCCACAGTGTTCGCCTAGTGCTGTGCAAAGGCTGATGAAGTGCATGACCAATTGCTGCATGCCGACATGAAAGGGAACTGTTGCATGCTATGCGGTGTGTCCTTCTTACCGTTCTTGGGGGAACAGCTGGTGCTTAGTCACACCGCTGTACAGTACACTGCACTTGCAGCACTGGCAGTAGATTAGATCACCTGCAACGCAGTAGCATGCATGCAAGCTTCAGGCACAAAGTACAGCATACACGTAACAGGCTGAGTTGAAGAGACATGCGCTACACTGACACTAAGGCATGTACACATGAGCTGTGTCAGTTCAGAAGAGCTGCGAGCAACCTTCTGCTATTGCACACAGTCCAGTGTCACTGCAGCTCACCATGTCAGGCCCCGCCCATGTAGTTGAAACTGATGGGCGCACCCAATGGCAATGGCAATACGCAACACCCAGCCGCACCTGCAGACACAATTAGCACGATGTCACAAGACCGCTGCCAGCAGAGCAAGCAGCACCAGATCCGATCAGCTAGGTGTACTGCCTGGCCCAGCCAAGCTGCTAAGTTCTTCACCGCACCTGCCATATGCCTCTTTGCACAGAACCGATTGCAGGCAGCTGCATGCTGGCTGCCACAAGTCGCTACAAGCCTGCTGAACACCCACAAATATGCTGCAAGCGGAAAATCGGTGCTCTTCGCCATTGCTGTTGGGGATGCATGCTAACCGCCAGGCTGCTGCAGCTGCTGTTCGCTGATGCTGTGCTTCATCTATCATGCAGCCCAGTTGCACTTGATGTCAGCTGGTGAAACTACAGTGCTGCTGCACAGTAAGTACATCTTGTGTGGGGTGCTGCAGCAGCACTGCTAACCTGCCCCACAGCACCGATACGTTGCTGATCGCCTGCATCACACCTTCCATGTTGACAAATTAGTAGTGTTTGGCGTGCAGGCGGGCAAGACGCGGCTGCGACGCGACCACATGAGCTCCTGTTGCCCTGCAGTAGGCGTGGGCCCTGATCTCATCCGCTAGCCAGCGCTTGCCACCTAAACTTGCTTTTGCTGCATTCGTAAGTGCTATACATCCTTTTGATAGTGTTGAACGACGCAGATGCTGCTGTTCACGGCGTTGAGTTGTGCCACGATGAGAAGGACGCAGATCACAGTTTTATGCTACAGACGGATCTATTTGAAGGAAGTGATTGATATCTTCTACCCAAGTTGCCGCATGGATCAAAGATGGAACCAGTGAAGTTTTTGAGCCGAGTGTCACTTGTCACTTTGGGGGCGTTCCACTCACTGCTAGAATCCTTCGTGCAGCGCCTGAATACAATGCTTGCGATATGAGAATATTGTGTTGAACCTGCAGCTGCCTGGATGATTGTGTAACCTGACTGCCTTTGTGGCAGTGCCACATGCCACTCAAACCTTGTTGATCGCTGACAGCTGGAAGAGACGTTGATCAGATGCTGCTGAAACATGTGCTCGCCTCACCTGTCATTCTAGTTTCACAGCAGCACTGACAGCATGGCTGCAATCAGACAGTATCTGCCTGCACTGTAGCTCAGCAGTAGTTCTGCGGCAGCATCAGCACATGTTTATACAACAGAGCATGTATCACTAGCTTGAATGCAGCGCAGCCTTGGCTGGTTTGGTGTGTTTGATCGTTTTTTAGTTGTGAGCTCATGTTTGAGGTCGCTCATGCGTCGTTGGGCCTTCAGGAGCTTCTTGTTGCTGCCCTGCCTGCTGGAAGCGCAGTGCGACGTTACTATAACGACACTTATGAAACTTCAATGCGTTGGAATTTTGGAATACTCCGTCTGATGAAAAGCCAGTGACGCGATTGATCGAAGCACTACGCCCGGCGTAGTACGGTGCCGTCAACGGTCTGCTGTCACACCCTCAGGGGTGCTCAAATAGGCGTGAAACATAGGTTCGTTTCAATTACACACATTCAAGAAACAGACTGTGTCGGAAACGTGTTGCGGTCACACGAGAAACACCTTTCCGTCAGTCACCAGTGTGAAAAGCCATATTCCTTCAGTCCAGGAAGCAGGGCGTGTGACGAAATTGTGGGTTTCGTCAGTAGAGGTAATATTTCCGACGTATTCCGAATCTCTGCTGCTTCAAGCGGCTGTTCCTGGACATTTCCTGCCTGATCAGATCAACCTGCCAGTGGTACTGACAAGGCCATGGCCCCAATCAGATTGGTAATCAAGTTGGCGGTTACCAGTACTAGCATAGCGCTCCGTGGTTGTAGCACAATGGTTGCTCCGTGACAGATTTAAATTGAGCTCCTTGCGACACATGGTGCAAGATTGCGCGTAGCTCCCGAGCTACAGACTCAACCGCCAGAGTTTGCACGCGTTTCCTGACAAGAATGACCTGGAGCACTGCTGCAGGCACGTCACAGGCTGCCTGCTAACGATACACAGCTCACACCAACCCTTCTGCTGCAAATAGCCGCAGCAGGTACCGCTGCTGTTGCTCCTTGCCTTGCAGTTAAGACCACTCAAACCACGGCACACTGACCAGCCTGTAGCCCCGCACTGCCAGGGCCCCGTTCCTCCACTGAGTGGTGCCCATCAGGCCCCCATCAGGCTGCCTGAAGTGCGATGGGCCATCTGCCTCTACTGCCACCAGCACATCATTTGTAGTCCTGCCAACAACGTCTAGCAACAGGGTGCCATCAGGGGTCACACCATCCCTGCCCATACTCAGCTGCTCCATCTGCGGCTGCTGCTGCAAAGTGATAGGCAGCTGGCACACTGCTGCAAACACCAAGCGCTGAAAGTCTGTGGCCCTCTGCCTGGCTGCATTCTGCATCTGCTGCTCCCATGCTGCCCTGCACTGTTGCAGCTGCTGCTCTGTTAGGCTGCCCTGCAGGCCCTGCCCCCCTGCAAGCTGGAAGTCCAGCAGCTAGGTGTGCACCTGCCACAACTGCTGATGGGCTTCAGCTGTTGTGCTGAGCCACATACAACTGCAAGCCCGTGCCATATGCAGCACCTGCAAAGCATGCTGCTGCAGGTCCAGCACTGCCGCAGCCCAGCACAGGTTACACAGGTCTTGACTGTTGAAGTTGTCGCTGCCATGCACTGCTCCTGCACCCAGCCACTGCTGCACCTCTGCCAGCAGCGCTGCTACGAGCTGCACATCCCTATGGCCTAGCTGGCCACATGCCCAGGCTGCATTGGCCAGATCCTGAGCATTGCCTGTGCGCAGAAGCTCCACCACCCCTGGTGCTGTCAACAGCTGCTGGGGGAGGTACTGCTGCTTGGCACACGCCAACAAGGTGTTGGCAATCGCCTGTGGCGAGGCACGCAGCAGCTGCTTCCTCAACGCGTCCAGCAGCTGCTGCAGCTGCCCTGCTGGAACCTGCTGGCCCATGGTGGCCACTGCCCACAGCGAGTTGGACACGTCCTGTGGCTTGGCTTGCTGCCGCATGTCCACAATGGCATCCAGCAGCTGCTGCAGCTGCCCTACTGGCACCTGCTGGCCCATGGTGGCCACTGCCCACGGCGAGTTGGACAGGTTCTGTGGCATGGCCTGATGCCGCATGTCCACAATCGCATTCAGCAGCTGCTGCAGCTGCCCTGTTGGCACCTGCTGGCCCATGGTGGCCCCTGCCCACAGCGTGTTGGACACTGCCTGTGGCTCAGCCTGTTGCAGAATGCCAACAAAAGCAGTGACAAGCTGCTGCACCTGCTGCTGTTGCAGCTGCTGATCACTGAACGCCATGCCATACAGCACATTGCTGATCTCCTGGGGTGCTGCACCCTGCAGCTTCATCGTAAAAGCTGGCAGCAGCTGCTGCTGCAGCACCGCCTGCTGCTGCTGCCTGATAGCTGCTGGTGCCTTGCACAGAGAGTACAGCACATTGGCGATATGGTGTGGTGTCGTCTGGCACTAGTGGCAAGTACTGCTGCAAGCAAGCTGCGTATGCCTCTGGATGCCTGCACCTCAGCCGAGACAGCTGCACGAAGGCTGCTGCCAGGTTGATGGCATTCATACTGCTCACATGCTGCTGTATCAGTGCCACCAGCTGCTCTGCTGTGCTGCAGTCCCGTATGAGGGCAGTGATCTGCGCAGGATGCAGCGCCTGCAGGTGCAGCAAAAAGCAGAAACAGCGGAGCAAGATACCGTATGGGCATTGCGCATCAGCATCAGCATGGCAGGAGTCACAATGAGCGATGGACGCAGGGTTGCAAGCGACAGACTGCTGCATTGCACACCCAAGGCTGGACACATGCATGTGCAAAGCTACACTCTCAGATTCATGCATTTGCAGAGAGCCTCACCTTGCCACTCAAGCCTGGAGATGTTGAAGCGCTGCTACGATCGTTTGCTGGCCTGCCGCTGCCCCGCCCTGCGTTGCTGCCACCCCTGCTGCTGCCGCACCCTCTGCTGCCACTGAAGCTGCTGCCGCTGCGGCCATCGGCACTACTGGAGCTGTCACTGTCACTGCCCCTTTCCCTGCCACGCTTGCCACCTCTATCCACACCTCTGCCCCTACCCCTACCCCTGCCCCTGCCTCTACCACTGCCGGCATCCCAACCAATCCTGCTGCTGCTGCTGTCATCCTGGAGGCTGCCTATACTGCTGCCATCAACAGCAGTGGCTGCAGCAACAGGGCGCCCCCTATGGTGCTGCTGCAGCTACCAAGGAAAGGCAGGTCTGCCAGCGGTGGCACTCACCCAGCTGCATGATGCAGTGGCTGCAGATCGCAGAGCAGGCCGTGTCACTGCAGCAGCTTGCAGCTGCCCAGCTTGCTTTGTTAGACTGCAGCTGATACCTCTGCGTCGTGGGAGCAGGCATGCCACTGCCCTGCCGCTGCGTGGCTGCTGTAGGTGCTGGCAGGAGTGCAGAGACAGCATGATACGGCTGCTTTCAACGCTGCTGCAGCTGTTGCAGGAGACTGGTGGTGAGCACACTGCAGGTGCAATCAGCGGTGACAGCAGCAGTTGCAGCATCAGGTCACGCTGCAAGCCTGTCGCTCCATGGCAACACTCGGTTGTTGCCTGCCAGGCACAACTGTGCAGTTAGATCATCATCATCATCAACTGTGCAGTTAGATGTGTACACGCGGCGCTCGTGCCGTTGGTGGCAATGCTACGGGCAGGGTGGCACAAGCAACAGCAGCTGTAGCAGAGGCTCTACTGCTTGCTCACCAAAGTTTGATCACGCAGAGCCAGCCATTGATATCGCCGATGCACCGTGTTCAACCATCTGATCAATGAACAAAAGGCTGTTCTCAGAACAGTTACGCCTGCAAACGATTCGCCTTATCTGATCTGTGCTGAGAACTGTGGCGGACCCAATTACATCCGAAGGTCTTGCTGCTAGCGGCATATCAGGTCGAACCGCCCGCACTGTAGCTTGATAAGCTGCGACGCACCGGCTGGCATGGTGAGCGTTGTTGGTCTTGAACTGCTAGTAGGGTACATCCTGGCTGAACCAACTTGGCGGGACCCAGAGCCAGACAAGAGCAACAAATAACTTGATAGAGAGGACAAAGGTTTGTAGAACAACTAGCAAAGAGGTACCATCCAGATCCCCAGCAACACCATCGCTGCCTGCAGCTGAGCTTGACCAGCAGCAGTATGCAGCATGAGCACTTCAACCAGTCCTGTGACCCAACACACCGAACACTAGCCATTTGAGCTACGCACGCTGCTGCTGTGCAGCTGCCGCCTGCCGTCGCTGCTGCGCCTGCCGCTGCTTTTCCTGCAGCCCCCGTTCCACGTTCTTCGCTGCTGCTATGTTGAGGTCTAGCTGCTCCCACAGCGGCTTGACCAGCCGTGTGAGTGCTGCCTTGTGTCCAGGCTCGCATGCATTGACGCGCTTGTTGAGCACCTCATAGCACGCGTCCATGGAGCGCTGCAGGAAAGAATTGCGGAACAGCAGTAGTGTAAGCCACACAACATCAGCAGAATTGCCTTGTGGCCTGGCTCGCAGGCGTTGACGCGTCTGTTGAGCACCTCATAGCACGCGTCCATGGAGCGCAGCAGAGAAATAAGCACAGACAGGGCACAGCAGAGCAGCTGCTGTCATGTTTGACCATGTTTGACCACAACTTTGACAAGTGTGTGTTGTTGGGTTTGAATACAACTTTGACCATAACATAGACCAGCCGTGTGAGTGCTGCCTTGTGCCTGGCTTGCAGGCGTTGACGCGCTTGTTGAGCACTTCAATGCACGCGTTCATGGAGCGATGCAGGACACCGTTAGTCAGGACAACAGTAGCAGCAGGGATGTAGAGATAAGCTTTGGCTTCTGTTTCATATTGTTTCTCGCGTTGCACAGCTGTCATGTTGCCTGTATACATAAGAGCTTGGCCTTCTTGTCCTCTGTGTGTCAACACCATTGTCGTTAACACTTCAAACATTCGAATTGCACGTGACAGCTGTTGCCGCACCTGAATGCGGCTGATCTTCGCCTTCTTCTTGTCGTTTATGTTGTCTGTGACCTGCGCTGTGTCACATGAACTGCTAGACTTTTGACATTGAACCAAGTATCAAACAACTGTTATGTCACATTCGCATGTAAATCGGATTTGTTGTGCTCTGCAAGGTGCTGTAGCTTCCATTGCAGAAACACACTTTTGTATAGGACAAGAAACACACACTAGTCTTTGACTAGTGTCACCTGTATGCGGATGAGCTTGGCCTTCTTGTCCTCTGTGTTGACCGGGATCAGCGCCATGTTACATGCGCTGCTAGCTATTCAACACGAGTTCATACTTCAAACGACTGTCACTGACAGTGTTAGATTTGCATGCAAATCTGGCTTTCTCGTCCTCAGTGGCGTTGACGCTGCTGTTACCTCCATTGCAGAGTGGCACACTTGTAAGGAACAGAATTCCGTACTAATGTCACCCAACGCAGCCTAAACATATGTGAAATAGTGTCACCTGTATGCGGATGAACTTTGCCTTCTTGTCTTCTGTGTTGACCGGGATCAGCGCCCAAAAGTGACGCAGCAGCTCATCAATCTGCCATCAAAACAGAAGCACACGAACATGTATTTCAGGAGCCAACCCAGCAGCTCGTTCTGGCGGAGTTGAAGTAATCAAAATGCAGAATCGTGCAGTGTGCAACACCCAAGTGGGCGTCCCAAGTGGGCGGCCAGAGCACTTGGTTTGATCTAGGTTCAATCCTGAGTCTGATTCAGGTGACTCACCACCATGCTCTGCTGCTGCACAAAGTCGAGCGCCTCCTGCTGCAGGCTGCTGGGGCCGCCCCGCCCGCCACCTGCAGCCGCCACGTCACCACCCGCCAGCTCATGCAGCGCCTGCAGCAGCAGCAGCAGCAGCAGTAATGACAGTTTGGGTCTTTGTAAGGACTGTTTGTGCACTCCTGTAGCGCAGCTGTCCATGCCACCATGCACAATGTGCCGCTAGCCAGGTCGTACAGCGCACAAAGCAGCAGCACTCAATCAGCAAGGGTGGGATCAGCAGTTTCGTGACAAGGCTGAGTGTCGGCCAACGGAAAGTGGCACCTGCCAGGTCACCACCCGCCAGCTCATGCAGCGCCGGCAGCAGCAGCAGCAGCAGCAGCAGCAGCACATGTGTGTAAGAAGGCTACGTGCATTCCTGCAGGACACAGCTGCCCATGCCATTACCCAAATGAAAGTGCCTTGCAGCGCACACAGCAGCAGCCGCCGCAGCAGCAACACACTCCCGTCAATGCGGACGCTAAGTGTGATGAATGTCCTGCATGTTGCCAGTGGCTCTCACCCTGTGTTCATCATCAAGACCTCATGGTTTGCTTTTGCAGTGCAGTATTGTACAGGGTTCGAGCCACTGGCAACATGGCCAGTGACCTCACGCGTCGCTTTCCATGTAATACGACAAAACAGAGTCAACAATAGTCTGAACTTGTCTCAACAGTAGCTGTAGCCAGTCGCATTACGCTATTGCTTTTCAAATGAATGTCCTGCAGAGGCCGCCCGCAACCTCCACCAGCATCACCTACCATGTCACAGCCTAATGGCATATGGAAACTAGCTGGATCACCGACAAGGATAGACTTTAGCAGTATAGCGACATGATCCAGTGATGATGATCAAAACAAGCTGACCTGCCTGGCTGCTGCTGATGCCATCGGGGGTTCCAACAAGCCCAGCGGATCTACACCCCGCAGCCGCTGCACAACATCCTGCTGCTGCTGCTGCTGTGGCGCCTGCTTTACGGGCGCCTGCTGCTGCTGCTGCTGGACTCTGAAGTACAGCCGGGGGTCGGTCACTCGTAGCTCCTCAAAGTGCTGCTGCAGCGGGGCCTGCAAGTCCTCTAGCACTATGCCTGCACAGCAGCAGCAGCACATGCAATCAAGTTGTGTCACCCACAGGTCCTCAAAATGCTGCTGCAGCGGGGCCTGCAAGTCCTCCAGCACTATGCCTGCAGCAGCAACAGCAGCAGAAACACATTCCTTCCGCCATAGTGCAATACGGCAGATGCACTTGTCGGCTACTCTACAAGTTGACAAGCCGTGTGGAGTTGCTCTATGTTTGCTGCTGCTACACATACATAGCTCCGAAGTTTCACGCTTTATCAGTCTGTGCAGACAACTGAACAGCCTGCCAACCCCATACCTGCTTGCTGCCTGCAATGTTGTATGTCTTCCTCCGTCATTTCTGAATTCGCCTCTAGATCCGCCCCAGCACCTGCTGCTGCTGCTGCTGCTGAGCCGCCAGCTGCAGGTGACACTCCCCTATTTCCTGCGGACGTCTTGCTACTCGCTGCTGCTGCAGCCGCGCTGCTGCCGGCGTTGCTGCTTGCTGGCTGCCCTGCTGCTGATGACGATGGTGGAGGTCTGCCGATGACTGCTGCTGAGTGCACGTTGTAGTCCT
Organism: Tetradesmus lagerheimii; assembly: GCA_902809745.2. Classification (NCBI taxonomy): domain Eukaryota; kingdom Viridiplantae; phylum Chlorophyta; class Chlorophyceae; order Sphaeropleales; family Scenedesmaceae; genus Tetradesmus; species Tetradesmus lagerheimii. The sequence continues at coordinate 36,658 of CADDIJ020001948.1, read as the reverse complement.
GTGCCAGTTGCTGACTCAGCGAGGTGTAACCTTGGACACTCTCCTGCAAGCGGGTCAGCATGATGGTGGCGCATGATCTGATCAATCGCGCATGATGGGCATGGCCACAATCTAGCCTTAGCTGCTGACTCAGCTGACTCAGGTGTAACCTTGGACACTCTCTGCAAGTGGGTCGGCAATGAATGTGGCGCATTAACTGAATAGTCTTGTCTGATGGGCATGGCCGCAAGGAAACCTGAGCTGCTGACTCAGCGAGATGTAACCTTGGACACCCTCCTGCAAGTGGGTCGCCGTTGAAGGTGGCGCATGATTTGATCAGTCCTGCTAAATTGGCGTGGCCACAAACAGAACTGAGCTGCTGACTCAGCGAGGTGTAACCTTGGACACTCTCCTGCATGTGGATCGGCAATGAAGGTGGCGCATTATCTGATCAGTTTTGTTGAATCCGGTGCCGTAAGCAAACTTGAGCAGCTGACTCAGCGAGGTGTAACCTTGGACACTCCTTCTGCAAGTGGGTCGGCAACGAAGGTGACACACAATCTGCAGTCTTGTTTGATGGGCATGGCCACAAGCAAACTTGAGCTGCTGACTCAGCGAGGTGTAACCTTGGACATCCTCCTGCAAATGGGTCGGCAATGAAGGTGGTGCATGATCTAACTAGTCTTGTCTGATGGGCATAACCGCAAGGAAACTTGAGCTGCTGACTCAGCGAGGTGTAACCTTGAACACTCTCCTGCAAGTGGGTCGGCAGCAATGGTGACACATTATCGGATCAGTTCAACTCAGTCCGCGTGGCTACAATCAGACCTGAGCTACTGGCTTAGCAAGGTGTAACCTCGGACACTCTCCTGCATGGTTAAGGAAAGTAACATGTACCAAAACGTACAGCCAGCAGCACAATTGCAGACAGCACAACAAACACACACGGCACACCAAATCTCACCGCATCGCCGCGTGCTGCGTTGTGCGCAAGGCCGTAGCCATCCGGCGTTATCTTGTCCTCTGCTGCTGCCGCCAAGTCCACCAGTGGGTTCAAGCGGCGTTTGATGGCGCGGCGCGTTTCAGGGTCCAGTGCAGCACCCTCAAGCACAGAAAACAGGCCTGAATGAAATACACCACAGATCAGGAGGGAGAGTCAGAACCAGCATCACTATCAAGTTGCCAGTGGTTCAGGCCACATCGCCTTATTTGTCGGTAGGGTATCAGACTGTCAAGCAACTTATCGCAAGAGACATCAAACGGTTGGTTCAAGGGCGCTGGATGGCGCGGCGCGCTTCAGGGTCCATAGGGACAAGTTTGGGCACCCTGGATCTGCGTCCGGGGCGCGAGGAGTGAGGTGCTAGATCGTGTGAAAACGTCATTACGATTTAATTGCACGTGCGCTAAAATCGCCCTGAGCGAGCTGCACTCAGGAAATGGGGTGCTGGATTTGACTTTGTGCTGCTGCGCTGCAATCGTCGTTGCGGTCTGACATTACTTATCTATGTGTAAAATCGCCGTTGTCTATGACGGAGGCGCGGGATGCGGACTGTCGGCCAAGTCAGCAGGTGTCACCTGGGCTGACATGGCATCAGCCACTCTTGAGTTCAGCGGACCGGAGTATCGCTTTATATGGAATGCCACCGCAACCACAGTTAACTAAGTATCGTTAGACTTACATACAGAGATCAGAGCGAGCCTCAGGCTGCAGGGACTGCTGCTGAAGGTGCGCGTAAACAGCAACGAGCATATAGCCGAGGCGCGCTTCTACCCCTAGGTAATCCTTACTTGATACGTGATCGATAGCGGTGCTTGCAGGCGCTCGAACGCTGTTCCTGGCACCGGGCGGGTGCTGCAGCAGTAACCTTCTTCTGCCTCATGCCTCAAGTCGATCGGCCATTTATAGCCTGTGTTAACCATATGTAAACAACACGATTAACTCATATTAGCATTTGCAGGCCATTTCGACGACCCTTCAATGACATCCTCGGAATGATTTTTACACCCCTTCATTGTGCTCAGCATGTTCCATGGTGCATCTGGTGCAATTTTTAGCGCGTTCTGCGGACCTCATTATTTGGGGATCTCGAGAGGTGAATAGGGACAAAACGAAAAGGGTCCAAAGCAGCACCTTCCAGCACAGAGAACAGGCCTGAACAGCAAATACGTACAGCATATTAGCTTATTGGCTAGATGGTCAGTGTATGATGAAATTATCACTGATGACAATCGCGCGGCGTGTGGCGTGGTCCGGCGCACATTCCACATCCCAGCACAGAGAAGGGATCTGGACACAACAAAAGCATAGCACGCAACATGAGGGCTGGCTCAGTTGCCTGCATTGTCTAACAGAGCGGTGCCGGGGGCCTCACTCTACCACGACGTGTTTCAGGGTCCGGGCAGCATAACCCAGCACAATAACCCAGCACAAACAAGGAGACCTGCATAGTGACCAGTGAAGTCTCAAGCGGCTCTCTGACAGCCAAGCACCCTTTTGAAGTGAAGAAGTTAGTCGGAGGAGGGGTCAGGCGGCACCTGCTTTAAGCAGAATATCCCATCCCACAAAACCAGAAGCACTCACCTTCCAGCTCTCTGTTGCTGTCCTCTTCTGCTGCTGCCTGCTGCTGCGTCTGCTGCCCTCCCATGTCAGCGACTGCTGCAGCACTGCTGGCGCTGATGATTGCTACATGCAGCCAGTCAATTTCAAACGGCGCCAAAAACTCCACACGTCATAACATAGCATGTCACACTTTCAACCCACCTTCCAGCTCTCTGTTGCTGTCCTCTTCTGCTGCTGCCTGCTGCTGCGTTTGCTGCCCTCCCATGTCTGCCACTGCTGCAGCACTGCTGGCGCTGATGCTCTGCTGCAGCTGCTTGAACTTGCTGGCAGCCTTTTCCCGCTTTGCCTTCTTGCTCATGTAGTACTTGAAGTAGCGCGTCCAGAACTCGTCACGCGACATCTGGTTGCCAACCTGCAGATGTTTGAACGTTACATGGTAACATATATGTAACATAACATGTAACATGTTCTGTGCATGAGGATGCTGGTGGCTGTTCTGCTTTTCTGATCGTGAAGTAGCGCTTGTTATAACTTGGTGTTCATGTCAACATGACACAACTGAGCAGGTGCCTGACACCGGGACAAGATATCTGTCTGCCAACCTGCGAGGATCTTATATGTTACAGCCAAAAATGACACAAGAGGCCAAACTTGTCACTGTGATGTTATAATGCAGCATGTAACATGTTACAAACAGCTCACCTGGGCCTCATAGACTTGACGCAGTGCAGGGTTCTCTGCCAGCAGCTGACGTTCGTCTTCGCTGGTCATGATCAGGCTCGCAACATGGCCGTCGATTCCTATCTTGTTCTGCAACGGCAGCAGCAGCAGGCGTTGGTTGAGGATGTAGAAGAGTGGCATTTACCGTGCTGTGCTGCGACACCTGCAAGCTGGGGCACAACATAGCATGCAAGTTGGCGCCGTTCACGCCAGACACGCCCACTGCTGCCATCCAAACAGACCAACATCACAGATGTTCAACATCAATGCACCATCACCCATACTAGCTACCTTTGGGTGTGAAGGCCCAGTGCAGTGACACCGTTGTTTGTACCCACCTGCCGAGCCAAGTCGACCAGCCTGTTGGCCAAGCCTCGTTTTGACGAGCGAGCAGTAGACGTTGGCGCACCAGACACGCCTGCTGCCCGCTGCACCGCTGCATGTCTCATCCCAAACACCACAAAAGCATGCACTCAGCACAAAAGTCCACACTTGCCACATCACAGGTGTACGAAATCCAGAACAAAAGCCCTCCCACTAGGTGTCAGGGTGCGCAAGCAGCGCTATTTGGGCTTACCTGCCGAGCCAAGTCAACCAGCCTGTTGGCCAGACCCTGCTTGAATGAGCGTGCAGTCGACATTGGCGCACCAGACACGCCTGGTGCAGTCTCGCCGAAAACACCACACAATCAAGCAATCAGAACACGCGCCCACACTTGCCACACCATAGATGTGCAAATTCCAGAACACAAGCACTCCCACTAGGTGTGCAAGCAGCGCTGTTTGTCCCACCTGCCGCGCCAGGTCAACCAGCCTGTTAGCCAGACCCCGCTTGGAGAAGCGAGCAGTAGACGTTGGCGCACCAGACACGCCTGCTGCAGAACCCGGCTCTGGCAGAGCCCCCTCATACCCCTAAAGCCAGAGCATCAGCCCACCTGCCGTCCACGGCATCATCCAGCACATACGAATGCACAGCAGCAGCACATCTATCATATGAACATTATGTGTAACGTGCTAGCAGTGCATGTGGCACCCACCTGGCGAGCCAAGTCGACCAGCCTGTTGGCCAGACCCCGCTTTGATAACCGTGCAGTAGACGTTGGCGCACCATACACACCTGCTGCACAACCACAACCCCCTGACAAACCTAAAGCCAGGGCATCACCCGACCTGCCTTTCACAGAAGCATCCAGCACATTTAGGTCTATTATATGTACAGCGCGCTAGCAGTGCATGTGGCACCCACCTGGCGAGCCAAGTCAACCAGCCTGTTAGCCAGTCCCCGCTTTGATGAGCGAGCAGTAGACGTTGGCGCACCAGACACGCCCACTGCCCGCTGCACTGCTGCATGTCTCATCCCAGACACACCACACAAACAGGCAATCAGCACACAAGCCCACACTTGCCACATCACAGGTGTACGAAATCCAGAACAGAAAGCAATCCCAAGAAGTGTCAGGATGTGCAAGCAGCGCTGTTTGGGCTTACCTGCCGAGCCAAGTCAACCAGCCTGTTGGCCAAGCCTCGCTTGGATGACCGTGCAGTAGACGTTGGCGCAACAGACACCCCTGCTGCCCGCTGCACTGCTGCACTCGCCCAGAACTCGTCATCCGTGAGGGCTTGTGCCTCTTGCACTAACGCCTTGTGCTGCGCTGCTATGGCCCTGTTACAAAGTGTACAAACACGGCAAACAAAGGCAGCAGGACAGTGCAGCAGCATGCAGTGAACTCGTCATCCGTCAGCGCCTGAGCTTCCAGTATGTGTGTTTCATGCTGCGCTGCTAGGGCCCTGTTTCAAAGGCAGCAGGACAGTGCATTAACATACAGTGAACTCGTCATCAGTCAGGGTTTGTGCTTCCAGTACTAGGGCCTTGTGCTGAGCTGCTATGGCCCTGTTGTTCAAAGAGTGTTTGCGCAAAGGCAGCAGGGCAGCGCAGCAACATGCAGTGAACTCGTCATCAGTCAGGGCTTGTGCTTGCAGTGCTAGCGCCTTGTGCTGCAATGATGTGGCCCTGTTGCAACGATGCACACAAACAGTACAGCGCAGCAACGTGCAGAGAATTCGTCATCAGCCAGCGCTTGTGCTTCCAGTACTACACCACTGCCTGCAAGTTAATCTTCCAGGTCACACAGGGTGATGTTTCTGCTGTGTACCATAACATATGGTCTGGACATCATCCGGTAGGGCAGCTCACTTGTTGGTTGCTAGTAGGCCCTGCCGCTGCTCTGCTGTCAACCGCACACCAGCCAACGCAGCATCCTGCTGCCGTCCCGCTGCTGGCACAGCAGCAGCAGCAGGCGCCTCGCCAGCTGCTCCTGACACAGCTGACAGTGCTGCCTGCTGCAGTGCCTCTGTTGCCGTTGTTATTGCTGCTACAACGGCCTCTCTATCGTCTTGCGTGTTGAATTTGAGCACGGGTTTGCCTTTGCTGGCTGTCTCGAGCATCAGCAGGGGATTGCTCTTGGAGCGTTTCTGGCCTGCAGAGGTAGCAGTGAAACATGACATGTTGTATGCACGTTATAACCGGTCGTCTTGCGTGTTGAACTTGAGCACGGGTTTGCCTTTGCTGGCTGTTTCGAGCATCAGCAGGGGGTTACTCTTGGAGCGCTTCAGGCCTGCATTGTTGATAACACATAACATGTTACATGTTATGTTGTTGGTTTTGAGACAATGACAGCTCAAACAGGGCAGAGGATGAAGCCTGGTGTGCCAGCAGCAGTTGAGTGCAAAAGAAGCGGGGCATGATTTTTGAACCGCAGATGCCTACTGCAACCGCTGCGGCCCCATCGGGTGCTGTGGATGCCTGTTGCTATGCGTGACGCTGCTGCTGCTGCTGCTGGCGGTTGTGGCACTGCTGCATGGTGCCGGGGTTTGAACCTGACCGCTTTACTGCATAGCAATGCCTCCAAGGTACCACTGCAGCACCATCACCTTTGTTCAGAGCAGCTGCTGTTATCATACCTCAACCTGCCAGCTGCAGGTGATCAGTGCTGCCCATCTTTGATGTGCAGAATGCCAATCTCCAGCTTTTGCCCCCAGCCGTCACGAGCCATGCAATAGCGATCTGCCAGCTGCATGATGCTACCAGCAATCCAACATCCATCTGCCGAACTTCAGCTTGCCTCCCTTTTACGTCGAAGCTGAGCTGCAAACCATCATGCCTGTTACCTCTCCTGCAACCATCAACTGCCAACCCTGCCCACCTTTGATGTCCAGTAAGCCAATCTCCAGCTTCTGCCCCACGCCATTACAAGCCATGCCATAGCGCTCTGCCAGCTCTATGCATGCTACCAGCCATCAACCTCTTTCACCGAACTTCGGCTTGCCTTCCCTTTACGTCCAAGCTTACCAGCTGAAAACCGGCAGCCTGTTAGCTGCCCTGCAATCTGTCCTGCAAGCCTCCCCTGCAACCAACAACGGCTGTCACTTCTGCCCACCTTTTATGTACAGTATGCCAATCTCCAGCTTCTGGCCCGAGCCATCACGAGCCAATTTCATAGCGTCCTCCTGCTGTACGTCTGCTGGGCTACTTCCAAAATCTAAGCTTATGAACTCTAGTAAAAGCTGCAACCGTCACGCCTGTTAGCTGCCCCGCAATCTGTTCTACAAGCCTCCGCTGCAACCATCAGCTGCCATTACTTCTCCCCACCTTTGATGTCCAGTATGCCAATCTCCAGCTTCTGCCCCGAGCCATCACGAGCCATGAACCTCGCCAGCGTTGAGAACACGTAGAAGGTTCCATCTGTGTAGCTCTTATCAGCATTCTGCAAGCTGCAGGGTTTGCTCGACAGCACTCTGTCTGCTGCCATTGCAAAGTTGGCCCGCTGCTGCTGCAGCAGCTGAAGGTTGTGACTGCTGTTGCTTTGTTTCGCTATGTGTGGCGAGGAAGTTGGTTTGACTGTGTGTTGACCTGCTACATGGCTGGGCAGTGGGTATGCTGCCGCTGCTGCTGTTGCGACCTACATGCTGCTGATGCAGCTACCAGATTCACGTGCAACCAGAAGCAGTCCTTATAGTTTATTGGGTTTTCTGCCGTTGTATGTAGTTATACGATGCTGGTTGCACTCAGCGAGCTGCCGAAAGCTCTGCTACAAAGGTGCTGCTGCTGTGGGCAGTACTGCTCAAGAGGTAACCACTTCTCGTCTCGATCGGAGGACAGGAAGTTGTACAGAACAACTTATTTAATCTAGTTTGGTTCGATCGATGCAAGCTCGTAAATCACGTTCAACAAAACGAGTGGTGACAGCCTGCTGAAGTGGCAGCAGCACTGCAAAACTGATCCCAGGGCTGCGAGTGCTGTCCGAGTGTTGTGCCGTATGATTCTTCTGCATCATATCAACCCAATCAGTGCAGGTGTTACACAGCCGGTACAACCTGACACGTCTGCATACGAACCCTTGCCAGGGAGCGCATGCTCTTTGAAGTGTGCTTCTGACACCAGGGACATCAGCGTGGCAGATCAGGTTGTTCTCAATCAACATTGCAAAGGGACGTTGAACGTAAGGCAGGCACCTGCACCTGCAGCAACTACTGCCTGCTGTTGTAACCTCTTCAGCACGCTTTGCTGGTGACTGCATACAGGATGTCTCAAAAGTTTTGAAAACGGAATGAGAGCTGTGCCAGGTAGTAGAGAGTGACCGTTAATCAATGCTGCCCACATACCAGATACATGTGCTGAGCAGCATGATGATGATGATGATGTGCTGAGCAGCATCTGATCATGTGCTGTTTTGGCTAAGTGGGAACGTGCCAGCGTGGTGTCCGGGAGGTCGCTGGTTTAAGTTGGGGTGTGGTCAAATAAAGTCCCGCGCGCGCGTGTGAATAGCCTTAGCCTGAGCAGCCGCATGACGCATGACGCCAAAAAGCACTTGATTGAGCTCTGTTCTTGTTTTGCAGGGGTGCTGCTGTGCTGCCAGGGCTGTATTGTGATCCGTGCATGCCCTGGCATGCCTCCCTGGTGCCTGCTGGTCAACAGATGCTGCCTGTATCACAGCAGTGCCTTCTGAAGCTGTTCATGTGTGCTGCTGTGGTCTGGTCTGGCATGCAAAGCTACAGGTGTGGGCCTTGGTGTCATGGCATTGGGTTTTGCAGGCTGGCTGCACCTGGTGCTGGGCCAATGTGTGTGCTTTCTGGGATTTGCTGCACCCACTAAAAAGCAGTGAAAAGCAGCAGTTTTTTTCTAAGTCCACCTGGAGGCAGATTCTAGTGATGGCATGCTCCAAACCTGAGTTGCAGTGCCTGAAACTGCAGGGTTGAGGGCAGCAGTCATGTAACTGCCATTGTGTGGCTGTGCTGCTGTGATTCCAAGCAACATACATCTGTTTTAGTGTTGAAATGCCTAAAACTGCTGGCAGCAGTCAAAACTTTTGAGACATCCTGTACACACCACAAACACCCAATGATGGCAGATCCCGTACGTGTGGTAGCATAACACAAGGATTGAAGGCAGCCAATCATACATGCGCCACGGTGCGTGTGCTGTGTATGCCGCTCTCAAACTCGACTTGACAGTGCACAACCCTAAACCGCGATGACAAAGCCACACATACAACACTGCTCGTGTATGTAAGGCACGCAGGGCATATGATGGCAGTACTGTCCGGACCAGTCAAGGTGGTAGTAGGCTAGATACACAACACAACACAGCACAAGTGCGTGCACGCACAAGCACGTGCTTATCAGCTGCACGAAATTCGTCACAAATGCAAACCCAGGACAACATCTCAACTTTGACCACCATCAAAGGGAACCAACTCAATGCTTACAACCACATGCCTGGTAAAAGGCTGGAGCAACCTGATACAGTTTCGGACTGACCACCTGCCGTGACCTTGATTTGGCTGTTAGGCCTGTACACGATTCACACCGGCGGCGCACAGCCACATCAACTGCTGCAAACCCATATGCCTGGTTAAAGGCAAGAGCAATCAAATCCTGCTGGACCGCTGACATGTCAAGCCTGTGCGTGATTCACACCTGATGCACACCTGTTTCTGTGCAACACAGCGAGCTGAATGCATAGAACCACATGCCTGGTACAACAACATGCCTAGTAAAAGGCAGGAGCAATCACAAGCCCCCTGACACCAGCTGACATGATTCTGGCGCTGCTGCATGCTGAACCTGCACATCACGTTACCCACATGTGCAATGAACAAGCTGCAGCAGCGCTGCTGTGTGACAGACAGCGTACAACACTGATTGAAGCCGGCTTCACCCTGACCAAGAATCAAACAGCTGCTTGCAACAGCAACGTATCTGGCCAACTACAATCACCAGCAGTACATGGCGCCCTGTTTGTCGGCCGAGCAGGACTGATAAACACCTGGGCCTCTGGCAAGTTGCCCTGACTCAAATTGGGAACCTAAGTAAGCAGTGGACATTGTGCATACTGTGGATGTGGCATGCAGGTGCTGCGCGCCTTGATCATCACCAAACTTAACATATGTTGTGCTGGCTGGGTCAATGGAGGCACTGACAGGTGACATGAGCACACACATGCACTGCATATGCACACACATGCACTTCTAACCCTTCCAATGAGCAGCGACATTGACCTTGACATGTTCAACCTCGCACCGCATATGCACACACGTGCACTTGAAATGATATAATCTCAGCAATACGCGCCCACCACCAGCCTTGCACTCTCCAACACATTAGACACACGTATGGACAGAACATCAACAACAGTGCAGTTGATACCATGTCAATCACACCAAAGTATGGCAGCAACCTTGTTGAAGGTGATGACATTTTATTTGGTGCGCACGCAACACGCAATTCCAACTGACTGCTGCATCAAGCGCGTCAACACAACAAAATGCATTACTAGTAATAGCAGTATATGCACACTCAGGGAATGACCCTCATCAAGCACTTCAAGCACACACCACATGTGTCATCTGACGAATCTGTGATCAAAGTAATACCTGTCGTGCCCCTGCCCCTCGCGTCTGGCCCCTTGAACCTCTCTAAGCCAAATGTCTGCAGCCCAAAAGCACTGCCGTTTGGGCCTTTGGAGAGGACCCTGCCTCCGCTCATGCCTGCACAGCCTGCAGCAGCAGCAGCAGCAGCGGCAGCAGCAGCAGCAGCAACAGCGGCGGCGGTGGCGGCGACAAGGGGTTTGTCAGTTGCAAGCATAGTCATGGGCAGCAGTCATGCCGCTTGGGCCTTTTGAGAGGACCCTGCCTCCGCTCATGCCTGCACAGCCTGCAGCAGCAGCAGCAGCAGCAGCGACGAGAGAGGTGTCAGTTGCAAGCACGGTCATGGGCAGCAGTCATGCCGCTTGGGCCTTTGGAGAGGACCCTGCCTCCGCTCATGCCTGCACAGCCTGCAGCAGCAGCAGCAGCAGCAGCGGGGGCGGCGGCAGTGGCAGCGACAAGCGCATTGTCAGCTGCAAGCACGGTCATGGCAGGCAGCATTGACAGCAACTTGCTGCTAACCCTGCAGCTAGCGCTAGCCAGGTCAACAAGTGCAAGCATGCATAACAAATGTATGCGCATACACACGACCAAGCCAGCAAGCACATACTGCACATACTTCACATACAAAGTGCTGCCGCAGCACCAGGTACCGGTACCGAATACCCAGTGCTGCCCTGCGTCATCAACCCACCTGACATTTGTTACTGCACAGCAACGCCAGTCTGCGTGCTCGAGTTCAACAGCTGCGCCGGGCGGTTGGCGACCGTCTGGTACCTCTTAGGGTCCTTCACATCCCCGCATTCGTCTTCAAACGTCTGCATCGGATATCCGTCCATAAAGATTCCGGTTTCGGGGGGCTTGCTGCCTTGAAATGCGCCGAACGCGGGCTGCGGGATTGGCGGGACGAAGTCTTGTCGATCCTGCGGCACAACTTTGAGCACGGCGCCGTCGTTGGATCGTGACGGAGTGTCGCAAAGGAAGCCGCTGGTGGTCACCCAGGACTGCAGGCGGTAGCGGTAGGCTGTGATGCAGACGCGATTGCTGTTGAACCTGCAAACATTGGAACCAGCAGTAGCAGCAGCAGCAGCAGACACAGCCGTAGCAGCCGGGGATTCACCAAATGACGCCAGCTTTGTCGGGTTCGGTTATGTTTGTTGCTCAGCAAGAATCGCGTTGTCACCCAGGACTGCAGGCGGCAGCAGCAGTCTGCGTGGCAGGTGCTGTCTGCAACATAACCCCTCAACCCTAGCCAACACAACCAGGAATCACGTGAAGCAGACGAAGCCAGGGTTCTGCATGCCTACGATGTAATTGCATCCTTCGGCGATGCAGTGGCCTGCATATCACTACCACACACCCTGAACCCTGGCCAACATAGCCAGGGCTCAACCCTTACCTGCAGCATACGAAGCCAGGGTTCTGCCTATCCACGATATATGCGTGTCCCTCGGCAATGCAGTGGCCTGCATATGACTACCATACACCCTGAACCGTAGCCAACACAGTCAGGGTTCAACCCGTACCTGCAGCACACAAAGCCAGGGTTCTGCTGGTTCACGATGTACGCGCGTCCCTCCGCAATGCAGTGCCCTGCTGTCACTGCATGCTGCGGGCTGATGAACCAGGCACTGCATTGGTAGATGAGGGGTCGTTGAGATCGTTTAGGATGGTTGTGCGCACAAACAGCCGACAGGAGGTCCTGCAGGAGCAAATGACAGTGTTACAGAATGCGTTATAACACCGTGTTGTAATTGATGTCTCAGGTGTGATATTGAATTGCGAACCAGGTGCTGCATTGGTAGATCAGAGGGTTGCTGAAGTCAATCAGGATGGTCGCACGCACAAACAACCGACAGGAGGTCCTGCAGAGACAGCACGAGAGTAGTGGCTTTACAGGATCTATTGCAAAGCGCTGCATTGGTAGATGAGAGGGTCATTAAGATCGCTCAGGATGGTCGTGCGCACAAACAACCGACCGGAGGTCCTGCAGAAACAGCACGAGAGTAGTGGCTTTACAGGATCTATTGCAAAGCGCTGCATTGGTAGGTCAGGGGGTCGTTCAAGTCATTCAGGATGGTCGTGCGCACAAACAGCCGACAGGAGGTCCTGCAGAGACAGCACACAGGAGGATTAGAGGCTTTATATGGTTTGGTGCAGAGCAATGCATTGGTAGATCAGAGGGTCGTTGAAATCATTTAGGATGGTTGTGCGCACAAACAGGCGACAGGAGGTCCTGCAGAAACAGCACACAGGAGCATTAGTGGCTTTACAGGATCTGGTGCAGAGCGCTGCATTGGTAGATGAGAGGGTCGTTGCAATCGTTCAGGATGGTTGTGCGCACAAACAGCCGACGCGAGATCCTGCAGCAGCAAATGACAATGTTACAAAGTGTGTTATAACATTGTGTTGTAACCGATGTCTCAGGTGTGATGGTGGATTGCGAACCAGGTGCTGCGTTGGTCAATCAGAGGGTCATTAAAGTCATTCAGGATGGTTGTACGCACAAACAGCCGACAGGAAGTCCTGCAGGAGCAACTGACAATGTTATATTATGTGTTATAACATCGCTGTAAGCAGGGTTTCAGGTGTTCTGTTGGATTGTGAACCAGGCGCTGTAGTGCATCAGTTGGTGTATGCTAGGGAGGAATGGCAGCAGCGCAAGCTGCGGTAACTCACATGCTGAACGCTCAAGGTAAAAACGCTGCGTCATTGGGGCAGATTGCTGCTGCCTGCACACCATCTGCCGCCTCCCCAGCTGCTGCTGCTGCTGTGGTTGAACCTTGCAGTGCTGGTACTGGCTTCGTGCGTTGATAAAGTACGCAGCTGGCGCCACAATAGCATGTGGCCCCCTGAAGATTGGATCCGCACTGCCGCTGCTGCTGCTGCTTGTTTGTGCTGCTGCAGCAGCTGTTTGAGCTACAGCTGGTCCTGATCCTTGGCAGTCGAACGGCAGAAACTGTGCATGGCTGCCACCGAGTGCTGCTGCTGCCAGCAGCAGGGAGAGTACCCAGGCGTGCCTCTGCTGCTTCTGCTGCTGATGCTGCTGCTGCTGCTGCTGCTGATGATGATGATGATGATGATGATGATGATAGCTGAGCATGCTGGAAGGGCCTGCATAAGTGCAGGGCATCACATCGAGGCCCAGCCATAGGGGCGATAGTGAAGAAGGTTGCTCAGGTGATGACTGTCATGCAAATGCTGTCACATCAAGCCGTTTGAGTCAGTCAAGGGTCCAGCTGCTGCAGCTGGTGGTCGCAGGTGCTTGCAGCAGCTGCCAGTGATGTCAACATGTCATCACTGCGTGGAGGCTACTTTAGCCATGTACATCAATGTTGCAGCGATGCTGGCGAAGCTTGCACGCAACACTCTAAGGCCTGAGAGCTGCCTGCTGCTTGCTTGCGTCTACCACCAAACACAGTAAAACAGAGGCACGTCTAGATGCACACGCTATCAGAATGTTAATTTCAGGTGTGCAAGCTGCTGCTGAATTTATCAAATGGAACTGCATGGCGCCTGACTGCTGCTGGCTGACCAAGCAGCAGCAGTGGCAGGTGGTCACTTGAACTTATGCTTTCAACAGCACAACAGCACAGTACCGGTCGTGTGCGCTTACCTTGTGTAGAACTAGTTTCGTGCTGCTTGATCGTTATAATAAGTGAGACGTGTTCCCCATGTTGGCACGGCTCTGTTCTGCTTGGCTTCCGGGCACAATATTGAGCTGCAAACTTGCACGCTCCGCAGCCTTGAGCAGTTTTGTGCAACATTATTGTCAAACTGAAAAGGTTTAGATCACTGTTGCTGGGGATCGGGTGGCACGATGATGGGACCTGAGGACAGGCTTGAGTGTGCAGTAGCTCTGTTGACCCTCGATGCGGTTGGTATACAGCAGTTGTGCTAGATGTATGGAGTGTCGTGGCTGTAGGCTCTTCATGCACGCGGCAAGTAGAGCGTACGTCGTGTCACCCGTGCTGTCACAGTTAGTGACAGCAGTTGAAGCAGGCTACACTCACCTCATGCAGAACACAGCAAGCAGCACGTGAATGTGGGTTGAATCGTGGTGTAACTGCGAACTTCGCCAGTGGGTAGCAAGGCCGTTCAAGGGGCAGCAGTTGCTATTCAAAGTTACCATTCACTCAGCCTGGAGTGAGTCACACTCAGCAAGCCTTGCTATAAGGGTTATAACAATATCAGTAACATCCAGTCACGTGGGCACGCTTGTGCGTCTATTCGACACATTCACACCCAAGATGCGCACTAACACCCTCCTGCCCCCTCCCCCCTCCCTCCCCTGCTATTTTGCTGCACTAATTCAGGCAGGGCAATAAGTCAGTGCTGCTGGTAAGTAAAGGGTTAAAGCAGCACTCTAGCAAAAAAGAGATCAATGTGCCAGCAGCCTGCTGCAGGCACCAGTCACACAATGAGTAGCACGTAACACCCAAGAACTGCACACCTCAGGTTGTTGAACACGTTTGCTGCACAAGTGCACACATTTGAAAAGCCATCGTTGCTGGTTGCCGCTTGAAAGCAGCAAATAACCTCTAAACAAAGTACAGTGAACAGGCAAACACACTGTGGCAGCGCTATAGCGCTATAACCTCGCAGGACAACGAATGCAGGAAGGTCTTACCCTGTTCCTGCTTCAATTGCTGGCATGGCAGCAAGGCTTTCAGCAATACGCAGAGCAGAGCACATGGCTTGCCCCAGGCCGCGCCGACATAGATACCACGGCAATGCTGGACGCACTCATGCATGCACCCATCACACAGAAAGCATTCACACAACAGTGATGAGCTCGCAGCCAAGCAATGCCATTCGGAGTGTCTGCTGCATATTAGTGGCACTGCATCATGGCAGTCCCACAAAGCAACCGCGCGCCCGCCACGTCAACCGCAATGCAACGGACCCTCTAGCCAGTTGGCACCCTGCCATGCGCTGCTGGCAGCGTTTTTGTTGCCAATGTGTTGACGGTGCCATGCAATGCACTAGGTCGTTTATACATGTGCATTGACATGCGAGCTCTTTAGCATTGACATTGTCGCAGCAGCCACTGCACAATACACCTGATTAAAGCAGTGATCTGGCAGTCACCACAATCACGTGCACGCAGCGCAATCAGCTGCACACCGCACAAGCAATTTGCAAGCAGTGCACCCACATGCATGCATGCAATGCAATCACACGCTCCCAGTGCAATCAGATGCACCATACATAATCACGTGGCGCTTCACTTGTCTCAGTCATCTGGTTGAGATCCTATCTAATTGTACGGTGTGCAGTTGAGTCATGCAATGATATGATTCAGCTGCAACATCATACAAGTAGATAGTTCTCAACAATATGATAAAGACACGTGCAACGACCCCTAGGATAACGTATCTGTTGCCTTGGGCAATTCAAGAATCGAAGCAAGACCCTGGCCAACAGCGCAGGAGGCATTGCTTTGGAAAAAGAGACATCACACACTACATGACCTTGCGATAAGGCAGTGAGCAGCTGCAGCGAGCAGTCGCAGCCACTGTACGCCATCACGGGCAAAGCATACTGCGCACACACCGCCCGCAGTGCCGCACGTGCTGTGCAGCTGCTGCATGGCGCCACGCTCCTGCCTATGTACTATGTACAGATATAAGATATGCATATCTTATCACCATATGGTGATAGCTGCAGTGCCAGGCCTGTGCCTCTGCAGCGCATTGTGAGCTGTTACGTGGCTCATCTGCTGCTGCTGCTGCTGCTGCTGCCAGCTCAAGGGGGTGCCAGGAGCCATCGCCTGTGCAAGTACACGTTAGCCGTTAGCCGGCTCATGTCAGAGGAGTCACCTCTTTTTTGTTGGGCAAAGCCACACCAGCAACCTCGATGCAATCTCGATGTAACCTTCAGCATAAATTTTATGCTTCACACTTGTGTGATGCCATCGCAAAAACTACAAACAGCCACCAACAGGGTCTGGCAACCCGTGCATTTTACACACCCCAACACAAGCAGCAGTAGCAGCAGCAGCTGCTGAATTCTTTCAACACTGTGCTGCTCAGCACAAATGCCGATTCACAAGCAATGCCGCTGCTGCTGCCTTGCTAAAGGCACCTGCCACCAGCGGCACAGAGCCGCAACAATACACCACATGCCCCCTACAAGCCCCGCAGCTCCATCTTCCACCTGCCTGCCTGCCTGCCTGCTGCTGCTGCTGCAGACAGTGCTTGATAAAGCAGTGCTAGCTGCTGCACCAGGCCGCCCCGTCGTACCCGCTGGCAGCCATCTCTGCCGCTGCTGCTGCTGCTGCTGCTGCTATACAGGGCTCCTTGGGGGCTCTGGGCTCTTCATAGGCAGCTCCACTACCCCAGTCAGTCACCTCACATAGCAGCAGCCTCTGCTGCTGCCTGCGGCAGCCGTCCGCTGTCATACATGGCTCTTTGGGCCTAGCCGTGATACCAGCGTTCTCTGCTGCTGCTGCTGCTATACAGGGCTCCTTGGGGGCTCTGGGATCCTCACTCGAAACCCACCCTAAGCTCCACTACCCCAGTCAGTCACCTTGCACAGCAGCAGCACCTGCTGCTGCCTGCGGCAGCCGTCCGCTCTCTTACAAGGCTGTTTGGGCCAAGCCGTGATACCAGCCATCTCTGCAGCTGCTGCTGCTGCTGCTGCTGCCGCTGCTGCTGCTGCTATACAGGGCTCCTTGGGGGCTCTGGGCTCTGCATAGGCAGCTCCACGATCTTGTGTATATCAGGCGAGGCATGAGGACTGGGGCTGGGGCTGGGGCTGGCTTTAGGCGATGCACTTGGGCTGGGGTTTGACCTGGGGCTTGGACTGGGGCTGGGGCTAGGGCTTAGCACAGGACTTGGGCTAGGGCTTAGCCCAGGGTTGGGTGCCGCACTAGGGCTTGGGCTTGGGCTGGGGCTGGGTGATGGGCTGGGTGATGGGCTAGGGCTGGGTGATGGGACCCCTGCCTCTTTTTGTATCGCTGCCAGCAGGCATGAGACGCAGACGCCACACTGTGATTCCTCGCTGCTGATTTGTGTGACGCCTGTCAGGCCGCGGTCGCCCTCGCATGTGGTGTTGCCGTACGTCTGCAGCAGCAGCAGCAGCAAGGTGAGAGCAAGCACGATCAGGGCAGGCCACGGTCGCCCTTACAGGTGGTGTTGCCGTACGTCTGCAGCAGCAAGGAGATAGTGCACGATCAGGGCAGGGGCGTGATTGCAGTATTACCCCCCCCCCCTGAAAGTCTGATCAAGCCCTCTCGTGCGAACTGCAGTGTGAACTGCTTGACAAGGATATCCAATTTTGTGTCAAGGCTCCCAGCAAGCAACCAGCACGCTTCCCTGCACCCACAAACTCAGTCGGACTCTTGAAATAATCTGATTGATCTCACAAATCAATCTTATACAGAAAAAACTCTTCGCACCTGGATGCCGTATGCCGGTCCAGTTGAGCCGTTGCGCAGCACGCGCCCACCGCTCTGCCCCACGCAGCCCGCCACCGGGTACTCCACAAAGTCAGTCAGGCATGTTGAGGCTAAATAACATAAATGATCTGTGAATTTAATCTAATACTTCAATATAAGTAGAAATATTCGCACCTGGATGCCGTATGCCGGTCCGGTTGAGCCGTTGCGCAGCACGCGCCCACCGCTCTGCCCCACGCAGCCCGCCACCGGGTACTCCACAAAGTCAGTCAGGCATGTTGAAGCTAAATAACATAAATGATCTGTGAATTTAATCTAATACTTCAATATAAGTAGAAATATTCGCACCTGGATGCCGTACGCCGGTCCGGTTGAGCCGTTGCGCAGCACGCGCCCACCGCTCTGCCCAACACAGCCAGCCACCGGGTACTCCACAGGCATGCCCAACTCACCCAGGTCACCTCACAGGGGCCTGACAAGCGCTTGAGTGGCGTACCTGCAGCAGCAGCAGCAGCGGCGGCAGCAGCAGCAGCAGCAATAGCAGCAGTGAGCTTTGTGTTTTTGTGTTTTACTCCACAGGCATGCCTAGCTTCCCAAGGTCACCCCACAGGGGCCTGACGAGCGCCTGAGCGGCGTACCTGCAGCAGCAGCAGCAGCAGCAAGTGAGCTTTGTGTCTTTGTGTTTACTCCACAGGCATGTCTAGCTCCCCAAGGTCACCCCACAGGGGCCTGACAAGCGCCTGGGTGGCGTACCTGCAGCAAAAAGAAAAGGGGTTAAATGATGTGCACAGGTGACTATGTCGCAACGAACACCGGAAAATAAAAGAGGGCAACGAAAGAGGGCGGCATACCTGCAGCAGCAGCAGCAGCGGCAGCAGCAGCAGCAAGTGAGCTTTGTGTCTGTGTCTCTACTCCACAGGCATGCCTAGCTCCCCTAGGTCACCCCACAGGGGCCTGACAAGCGCCTGAGTGGCGTACCTGCAGCAGCAGCAGCAGCAGTGAGCTTTGTGTCTTTGTGTTCACTCCACAGGCATGCCCAGCTCCCCAACGTCACCCCACAGGGGCCTGACAAGCGCCTGAGTGGCGTACCTGCAGCAGCAGCAGCAGCAGCAGCAGTGAGCTTTGTGTCTGTGAAAACCGTCAGGAAATGTGTGTCTCTAGAGCGAGACAGGACTACAAAAGCGCAGGGTTCTGGCATTTGTTCAGGCTGGGTGTCACACAAGTCAAAGCTGTTGGTCAAACCAAAGTCAGTGTCAAATGTACAGAGGTATCAGCATTTCTAGCATCTAGACATGTACAGAGGTATCAGCATTTCTAGCATCTACAGTCGTGTGATTGACCGCCTGCTGCACCACCGGCTGGACCCCGCAATGGAAGGCTTGGGTGTGCGTGCTGTCACACAGTGTGGCTTTCGCAGGGAGCATGGTACCATTGATGCATTGTTCACACTCACACACCTTATCAATCGGGCTCGGCATCAGCGTAAGACGCTGTATGTTGTGTTTATTGATTTCAATAAGGCGTTTCACACAGTTCCTAGGGACTTGCTGCCAGAACGTTGCAAACATCTTGGTGTTCATGGCCGCTTTTTGTCTCTGCTTGAGCGCTTGTATGACACCTTCCAGATGCAGGTTGTGGTGAATGGCAAATTGGGTGAACCCATTGACACGTGCCTTGGCACCAAGCAAGGCAGCGAGCTCAGCCCGTTGCTGTTTGGGTTGTTCATTGAGATGCTGCATGAATTGATAACCATAAGAGGCAAGCCTAGCCCGGGTGGGGGGGTCACCCCTCTTGAGCCTCGGGTTGGCTCTCTTCATGTGCCTGACCTGTTGTATGCTGATGATGGGTGTCTTATTGCGGAGTCTCCCACAGATGTGCAGTCCTTGCCAGAGTGCTTGCAGTTGTTGTGTGAGATAACTGGTATGGAGGTCAACATGCACCCCAAGAAGACGTGTGTCGTTGTGTTCAGTGGCCAGCGTGTGCCGCGGCCGCGCTCGCTTGCATTCACATATGCAAGTCAACCGCTCAGCATTCAAAGCCAGTACACGTATTTGGGTGTGGTGCTGCATGAGACCAAGGGCCTGCAGCCGGCAGTTGACGCACTGGCTGCGTCTGGCTTGAAGGCCATGCATGTTCTCTTGGGCCGTTTCCGTAAACGACGCATCACACAATATGATATGAAGTGCCGCATGTTTGACATTATGGTTGAACCTGTTATGTCGTACGCTTCTCATGTGTGGGGTCCTGAGCTGTGCCATGCTGGGCTTTTCAGGCGTCTGGGATGGCGCATGTCTGCAGCCGACAAGGTACACATGGCCTTCCTTCGCTACATGACCGGTACTGGTAAACGCTCTAGTTTGGATGTGTTAATGCGTGAGCTGCACCGCCTGCATGTCATGCACCATTGGGTTGTTCTAGCAGTGCGTTGGTGGGAGCGCCTCCAGGCTATGGATCAGGATAGGCTTGCACGTGTTGCATGGGTATCGGATGTGGAACTGGCGTTGAGTGGCTGCACAGGCTGTTGGACATATTATCTATTGCACACCATGCAGCGACTCGGGGTCATTGACAAAGCAGCATGGCGGGCGCCTGGCGTGTCAGCTGCAACCGTGTGCGGGCTTGAGTTGAAAGCTGAAGATGTGTCTGCTGCACTCACCCGCTTGGTCAAGCAGGGATGGGCAGACGGGGGTGCTGAGGTGGCTGACCCAAGGTCGGCGGCCAGCCACCACGTGACCATGTGCACGCACGCTGCATGGGTGCACCCTATGGATGATGACGCCGCTTTTGACCGTAGCACGCAACCAGAGTACATGCAGCTGTGTTTGCCATTTCGTGTGCTACAATGCCTGGTGCGGCTCCGCACGGGAGTTGCTCAGCTAGAGGTGCAGTTAGGCAGGCATGCACGCCCTCGGGTGCCCAGGCCTCGACGTGTTTGTAGGTTGTGCTCGCTTGCTAGCCCTTAAACCGCCAGCCGGCCTGCGTGGCGCACACATGTGCATGCCCGGACTGGGACCCATGACAATGTGGAAGATCTCAGACACTTCCTGTTGGAGTGCCCTGCATATGACCACTTGCGTGATGCTCATCAGAGTATATTCTGTCCTGATGGCACCACCAATCGTTGTGCTGATGAGATGGTGTCGCGTGTTCTAAACTGTGAAGATCAAGAGAGCTTGGCTGTTGTTGTATACCAGATGTGGTTGTATCGCTCGGTGCTGTTAGGGTTATCGCCTGACCACACCAGCGTACCAATCCAGCCAGATGGCTATGTCCCTTCAGATGACACCCTAGACGCTGTTGTCTCTAGCCCATAAGACTTTGACATTTGCTGACAAATTTCATATGCATTTGTGCCACAGATCTGGTTTAATAATAATCAATCCTTGTAAGCCATACCTTTCGGCATCGGCAACCGCGCCTCACCCACTGGGGAGGCGGAAAGCAGACTGATTATTCTCTCTATTTTCGGTGTAAGGTAGACCACCCAGACCCTTACACCCCTTACTAGGCAGCATGTGGGAATCACCCCATACGGTGGACTGCATACCTAGCAGGGCCGGTGTGTATATAGCCAGCAATCGACGGAGTCCTGCGGAGAGTCGCGAGGACATTAGCAGCATCCTTCCCGCTCATATCCTTTTGTCACGTGTTGACTCTGTGCTCATTTGGGGTGGCTCATACCATCTAAGATGGTGACTGGACCCACATGTAACTACTCTCTCACAAATGACAGTTGACCAATATTTGACCAAAAAGTAACAGCCTGCTGGGCTCACCTCTCAGTGATGTTCAGGTTCTCACAGCCCACATCGAAGTTGGTGGGACCAGGATAGCCGTCCAGGAACGCCGTGTGCGAGCCGACCCTTCCTGGAAAGTACGGCCGTATCCGCTGTACCACAGGAGCCACCGTTATATTGGCATCTGCCGGTTCCACTTCAATAACAGCTCCATCGTTTCCTTCAAGCTCGCTAGTAAGGTAGCCCTCTGTTGTTACCCAGCGCAGTAATCGCCAGGTGCCGGATCTGGCGCAAATCGATTGTCCTGTAGCCCGTTGGAACGTAAACTGACAGCACAGCGATCCTGGGTTGTCGGGGTTGAGGTGGTAAGACCCAGGGCCGCTTGACACGCAGTGACCGGCAGTAACGACATGACGGGGTGTGATGAACCAGGCAGTACACATGTACTGCATGTTATCGAACTCGTTCCTGATGAACAGTCGGCACGTGTTCCTGCAAAATAAAAGGCGGCAAAAGAAGTACAGAGCGTCAATACATATGCTGGACAGCTGACTGAGTTGCTGTTGTGTCTGTGCAGGGTACAATGCGCAGGCAAAACAAGTACAGTGCATCAATATACATGCTGAACAGCTGGCTGAGTAGCTGTTGTGTCTGTGCAGGGTACGATGCGCAGGCAACAAGGCTGTACGTACACGCAACACAGAGACACAAATGCACACACAGTGTTGGTCTGGCAGAGCACAGAACGGTTTTGCATGCACGCTGCTGCTTCACAGCTGAACCAGCTCCTCTTGCAGACATACTCGTAGCATCAAACACACTAGTAAGTTCCAGCATGCACTTGCACCTTCTGGCATTGGTGTGGTTGATTGCCTGTAGGTGATTCGCTGCTGCTGCTGCTCTGAAGCCTGGGGCGATCTATATTACTAACAACACAAGCAAGCCACGACGCCACCAACCTGCTAGGAGTGGTCTGGTTGAAAGGAGGATCTAACGCGCAAACCGATCTCGGAGTAACCAGACCAGCTGCAACCACCGCATCCAGTCCGCTGCCGCCGCTGCTGCTGCTGCTGCTGCTGCTGCTGACGTCAGCCTCTTGTGTTTCTCGCCAGCTGCTGCTGCTAACGCTGCCGCTGCCAACCAGCACACGTGCCTCATACAGCGCCTTTCGGCGCATTAGCGGCACTTTCCGCTTGAACCCGCGGATTGTCCGGAAGTCATATGCAACCGGCAACGTCATTGCTGCTGCTGCTCGTGTGCTGGTACTTTGGGGTCTACTGCGTCGCTTTCCGCGTGTTGCAGTGTCAACTGGTGCTGCCCCACTGCCCGCACAGTACCATTCTAATTGCCGCAATCTGCGTCTGCTGCTGGTGCTGCTGCTGCTGTCGCCAAGCAGGGCAGTGCCTGGATCTCCTGCTGCTGCTGCTGTTTGTGCTAACCATGCTACCCACAGCAGTGCTGTGAGTAG
Source organism: Tetradesmus lagerheimii (assembly GCA_902809745.2). Taxonomy (NCBI): domain Eukaryota; kingdom Viridiplantae; phylum Chlorophyta; class Chlorophyceae; order Sphaeropleales; family Scenedesmaceae; genus Tetradesmus; species Tetradesmus lagerheimii. The sequence goes on along the minus strand of CADDIJ020001948.1, from coordinate 13,870 downwards.
CCGCAGGCAGTTCATCTCGGCCAATGCCTGCAACCAAGTACTGTGGCAGGACAAAAGCCGGGTGCAACACAACAAGGGGCACAGGATGTCGACAGTTGTAAATCAGCAAGGTGATAAGCAGCAAGGTAGTGAGTCTAGCCGAGTATTCAGAGCTTTGGAACCTGCTGAGATTGAGCAGGAGGCAGCACCACTGTCTTGTAGAGCCTGCAGGACGGCCAAATCTCTTGCATAATCTGACAGCTCTGCTTGCCAGTACTGCAACCGTATAAGCTGTCGATCATGAGTGCAACAATTGCAAAGCTGCATCGCGCGTGGTGCGGTATGCACGTCGCGGGTGCTGCTGCCGCTGTCTGTGGCGCCCCTCTGAGGTGCTGCTGCAGCGCCCCGGTATGCAGATATACCGAGGCCGCAACAGGTTGCTGACAACATATATACTAAACTGATGACATTCAAATGTTTAAACACATCGATAGCGATGCGGCCAACACATATAGCGCCCAAGAACAAGCAAGAAAGGTTCGGCCGATACAACTGCAGACACACCTGATCGACAGCTGCCGCTGACGTTCAACCGCCAGAAACTAACTACAACACCATTGGGACTGGTAACAGGCGCGTTGCTTGACCCCGCCTCGCGTCTTCAGCAGGCCTTCCAAGTTGCTCGTCTCACACTTGAAGGTGTAAATCATAGAGGATATCATATAAATGCAACTGTATGACACAACATACGTGAGCTGAATTCTTGAAGTAGATGAACAGGTTTGGCATGTGTCCCCGAGGACCAATCGGTCGTCTGGCTCCTCTTTCAGGCTCCTGCACACTGAAAAATATTCATAATCTTACTTAGAAGCTTTTCAGCGGGTTTAAGTCTTGCTGGGACCCTCCTGACGAGGAAAGTTATCCGTATACGTTCTTAGACAGGGCGAAATGGACCTCCCACGACCAATGACGCGGCTGGCTATGCGTTGACCCTCACACAGTGGCCAAACAAATGTGTGTCTGTTTGATTTGAGCATAGTACTCGAACACCGCACGATGCGGCAACTGACATCCTTGCTGAAGTGCAGCAGCTAGCAGCGCTGCCAGCTGGGGCCGAAGCACTCTGTCTCGTGCGACATCTGCTGTTACACGAACAAAAAGCAATCCAGCTGATGCTGTTGTGACATGGCAACAGCCTTGCAATGAGCTGGCTGGCAGTGCCGATGGATGGATCCGTGCCCTAGCAGCTGCAGTACTAGTACTGCCGCGGCGGCACTGTGAAAAACTACGAGAATTCAGCAGCACACTAGCTGAACAGCATGCAGTGACATCTTTCTCGTCTGCATGCAAGGCTGCTCATTCATGCGAGGCTGCGCATGCAAGCAAGGCTGCCCTGACCCACCGCACTGTACTGCAGATGTTGAACATGTATAAAAAATAATAATCACTCCTTGTAAGCCATACCTTTCGGCATCGGCAACCGCGCCTCACCCACTGGGGAGGCGGAAAGCAGACTGATTATTCTCTCTATTTTCGGTGTAAGGTAGACCACCCAGACCCTTACACCCCTTACTAGGCAGCATGTGGGAATCACCCCATACGGTGGACTGCATACCTAGCAGGGCCGGTGTGTATATAGCCAGCAATCGACGGAGTCCTGCGGAGAGTCGCGAGGACATTAGCAGCATCCTTCCTTCGGCTTTCGCCGACTGTATCCCTGAGTCCAGAGACATACTGCTTAGGCTCAGAATCGAACCTGCAACCTTTCGGCCACTGTTCGTCCGTCATCACCACTGCGCCACGTGTTTTACGTCCCGCCGGACGGGACATGTTGAACATGTATAGTGAACGGATGTTGAACATGTTGATCATAGCTGTCCAGACTGTACAGTGCCACATGTGGCAGCGCAGTGAGCTGCATTGCTGCTCATTGAGTGCAGTACACGGCCAGAGGCTGTGATTGGATCGTCCAAAACGCAGCACACCCTCACAAGTAGCCACCGCAAACATAAATGATCACCACACTGCACTGATCGGTACTGATTGGCAACAGAGACCCGGCGGACCGTCCGCCGGGTGTTCAACACCTGTGTCAACATGCCAGGACAGTCATCTGCTGGCTGCACATGTGCTGGTGTACAACAGCATACACACGCCTGGGCATGAATGCGAACCCCGGCGCCGCGACCAAGCAAAAACCACAACTCCTTCAGTCCCGTGCACCATGTGACAGCATTCCAGTGTGCATGTGCACACTCACCAAGCTGCTGAAACCAATGTTTGCCGCGCGTACTAACTGAGCAGCTGCATGACTCATGACGGTCACGTCGCATGCATGATGACGTCATGTCATGTGCATGGTGCATGACGCACCTCACTGTCAGGCGTTGGATGAAAAGCAGGAGATCCCGCACTGGCTGTATGTGGCTTCTGGACCATGAGTGATGCCACCATGATACCTGCTGCAAAGCTTGACCATGCAAGTCAAATGCACAGATGACGCACATGCTATACAGCATATATGCCGAGCATCACGGTTAGCCCACATGTGCTCTCTCCTCACACAGATGCAGAATGAGCACAGTTCATGCCCTTCAGGACCTTTAGCTGCTGCACGCTGAACAATGCGTTGTTTTAGCACTCATGATGTTGGGCGTGGACAGAGCCCAGGAACTCACCAGCCTCACGAGAACACAAGTTGATGTAATGACAGCCTGGTGAGAAGCAGCACAGCAGTAACCAAGCTGGGGCACCAAGAATAGTCACAAAAGCATGAAGCGGAGTCCATGTCATTGGGTCACTCAAGACCTTTAGCTGCTGCATGCTGAACAGTTCGTTGGGTGACATTCATGATGCTGAGCATGGACAGTGCCCAGAATCTTTTCAGCTGTTGGGATTACAGCCTTGTGAGCAGCAGCACAGTAACCATGCTTGGACACTGAAGACACAAACAACAGTGTGAGGCGGTTCTACAGCCCCTCTGCCTGGCTGTTGCTACGGCTGCTGCCTCATCTCAAGTGGTAACTCACACCCCGTGCATCATGCAACTGTATCAGACTCTCACGGCCTATCATGCAACACGCATTCAATGATCACCTGCTGCCCTGCAGTTGCTGCCTTGTACCAGCACCACACATACCAGAAATGTAACACCGTCATGACGTGTCACACATGCTCCAAGAGCTGTTCGAGTGCCCAGTGCATCGCCCAATCTCCCAACCAGGCCATCACTGCTTCCGAGCACCCAAACGCAACAATAAAGCTGCCGCAAATTTCACTGGCTGTGCCGTGGCCCGAGGCCCACAATCTCTGTTGCCAACATGCGGCATGCATCCCAGTAGATCATGCATTGGGCCTCCACTGCTTCCAAGCATCCAAACGCAACAACCAAGCTGCCGCAACTTTCACTATATTGCTCTCAACCGAACATGCATCGCAGTCAGATCATGCATTGAGCTAACCATGCTTTCAAACAAACATGCGGATGATGCATTCAGCACAGGATTGTGCCGTGGTCTGAGGCCCAGATTTTCTATAGAACAGCTCTGTTGCCAACATGCGGCATGCATCACAGTAGATCATGCATTGACGTAACCATGCTCTCAACCACAACATGCGAATGATGCAATTGACAGTCTGGCATATGATAGCCACAATGCAAAGCTGCCACAGCAGGCACAGCACTTCTCCCCTCCTGCTTCCTGCAGATGCAATTAGATGCTGTCTTGCTGCAGCATGCATGCACAGCTGATGTGTGGTGTGATGTACCGTCTGGTTTGAAGTTGATCATAACCCTGCTGCCACTTCCCCTGCTGCCACTTCCCCTGCTGCGGCGCTCATGTTCTCCAGAATGCTGACATCACAATCAGCACTACCTGGGTGTACACTGGGCCTCAATCCATACAACGCAACAAGAACACAACCACATGTGCCCAACTGATTATTTTGAGAGAGAGTAGTTACATGTGGGTCCAGTCACCATCTCAGATGGTATGAGCCACCCCAAAATGAGCACAATGTCAACGCGTGACGAAAGAAGATGAGCACACAATGTAGCCCATTGAGGCCATCCGTTGAGCACAGGGTCTCTCCAGATTGAGCATAAGATTATATCTGCGGTGTGTCAGTGACACACCCCAATCAGCCAACAGCATGTGCTGAAGAAGCACACCAACCAAAAAGCATGTTGTCAAGATCACACAGCCAGAGAGATAGGCAGGGCAGCTAAGGCGGCATTAAGGCGGCAGCAAACCAATAATGTGACAGGATGCATGTGTAACTCGTCAAGTAACCTAAACTCATCACGGGCTAGGAGCAACAGCGTCTAAGGCGTCATCTACAGGGACATAACCCTCAGGCTGAATTGGCACACCTTGATGGTCAGGGGACAACCCCAGCAACACTGAGCGATACAACCACATCTGATAAACCACCACAGCCAAGCCCTCTTGATCCTCACAGTCTAGAATGCGCGGCACCAACTCGTTAGCATAGCGATCTACAGTACCCGCAGGATAGAACACACTAGGGCAGGCACCGCGCAAGTGGTCATATGCAGGGCATTCTAGCAGAAAGTGTTTGAGATCCTCCACATTGTCATAGGTCCCAGTCCGGGCGTGCACGCGTGTGCGCCAAACTGCTCGGCTAGCTGCAACAGGATTAGCACACGAGCACAGTCTACACAACCGCTGCTGCCTGGGCACCCGAGGGCGGGCATGTCTACCCAGCTGCACCTCCAACTGTGCAGCCCCAGATTATGCGCTCACAGCAGTGATCTGCTGCCCAGTCCCAGTCCCAGACGCATCACCTGTGCCAATAATTAGTATAAAAAAACAGCCAGAACAGCCAAGTGTGCAGCCATGCAACCCCCGCTCAAGCATGCACCACACGATACACGGCTATCATGCCGTCTGACACGTAGATATGCAAAGCAAGGTTTATACAGATGCATATGCCCACCCGACGATGCTGCCCACTGCATTTCAGCCGCATGACACGTAGCAGTGCACCACACATAAATGTAAGTACACTGCAGCACTGAACATGCAAGAAAGGAAGCCAGCAGAGTCAGCCTGCCCTCTTTGCAAAGCTGCACATCAATGCAGAACATGTGAATGCTGTTTGCATCGTTCGGGTGCCGTAAGGCATGCCTGACATTCAATTGCTGGCATTTGCAGATTGGTGTCCGGGCATATTAAACATCAATGCAGACACACCAACATGCACTGCAATACCTGCCGCACGTGCTGACTTGAACAGCTGTCACCCAGCGGCTTGCGTGCCGTTGCTGCTGCTGCTGCCATTGCCGCTGCTGGTTCCATTCCCTTTCTCCAAAGCCCCGATCAAACACGACACACAAACTCCACACCGCGTCGCACTCATCGAGAGCTGCGTAACGCCCGTCATCCCTCGTGGACTCCCCTTCTTATCCAGAACGCAACGCGTTTCGCCGTACGTCTGAATGCCGTACGCAAATCCCCCCGACCCGCCGCGATTGACGCGACCACCGCTTTGTCCGACGCAACCGGACAGCGAGTATTCGACTGGAAGGCGAAACATGCCTGTGCCAATGGCCGGCCTGACCATAGCTTCGGTGGAGTGTCGTACCGTGGAGTTGAGCTTGATGCAGCCGCGGTCGAAAGCAGCTGGGCTGGGGTAACCGTCTGCGGCAGCAGCAATAGCAGCAGCCGCACAACAAGAGTGAGGGGTTTGCACGTGTGCAAGCTTGGGGGAGAGCAAGCTCAACATAGCAGCCAAGAGAACAGTTATAGCAGTGACAGTTATAACAGTCACTCACTGAAGTATGTGCGGTGCTTGGGAATGAAAGTCACGAGGCTCTGCGCCACAACACATGCGCCCTCCAAAGCCATGTCAAGTAAAGTAACAGTTACATAACAGTTATACGGCAGCGATACAAGCCACTCACCAAGGTATGCGCGGTGCTTGGGAATCATGCGCAGAGGGTCAAAAGCCATCAGGCGTTGCGCTAGAGGTTGAACTGCAGTCCTGTTGGGCCGCCATTCCCAAGGAACAACTTCGATCACTGCTCCGTCATTTGCTTCGTAGCCGGTCGCTAAGTAGCCAGCAGTGGTCACCCACCTGCAGCCGGCAGCAGCAGCAGCGAAGATGCAGTGACAGACGCATACACCTGCTTGTCACCTGTGATATACGGCTATACTTGCAGCGAGAGTAGCTGTCACTGGTGTTGAATAACAAGCCCAAACGTACACACGTCTTGCTGTTCTGCTGCACAAAAGTTATGCCCTCTGCCCTCAGAAGCTGTGCCAGTAAGACACTGCACGTCACCCACGGAAGTCTGTCATAACTTAGCGTGTTGTTACATTTCTGTTACTCACCGTGTTATGTTCCAAGTGTGAGCTGCCAAGCAACGCTGCACCTTGGTGTTTGGTTTTTCACCTGGTTGTGGTGAGAAGTGGCAGCAAACGTGGCCTGCACACAAACAGCAGGACATCACACCGTGTTAGAAACAGAGATCGTTTGTTTTACAGACAAGTGGCTGGATCTGTGCAGTCTGAGCTGCAGCTGGCTGGCTGGCAAAGCAAAGTAGAAGCATGTCTGGGCCCGAGTGGTGATATATGCTGTGCGCGGCACAGCCACACATAGCATAGACTGGCTGCTGTCAGGGCAACTAGAACCGCATGTGGCCAGATCTCCACAACATACAGCGCATAAAATGCAGAGTCAAGTGCACACAGCTGTCCATAGCTCAGCAGGCTGCTGCTGCTGCTGCTGCTGCTGCTGGTGCTGCTGCTGCAAGTCATGATGAGCTTTACTGGTCGGGCCCCCGAGTGATGAACGGGCCAAGGCCAAACGCGACACACTGCCCTGGTTGTCTGTTGCTGCTGCTGCTGCCACCACTGCTGCTGCTGCTGCTGCTGCTGCTGCTGCGCACCTGGGTTTGTGGTGTTCACATCATACATGCCTGAACCAGGGAAGGACACGCAGTGACCTGCGTAACAAACAAAGCAAAGAGTGGTTAGCCAGATGGCAAAAGACGCCGTTTAGCAGAACATTCTGGAGCCAAGGAGCCATATTATTGAGCATGTGCCAACATAGTCCTCTTATAACCTAAGTGAGAGTTTGCGCACACACATAGCTGCATGGCCACCAGGCAGCTCACCTGCAGTGGCCTTGTACGCACAAAACACAACACAGAGTAACAACTTGCGAGGACACCACTGCATGGCACCGGGCGCCTCACCTGCGGTGACCATGTACCAGAAGCCTTGCCAACCCAACACAGTATTGAAAATGTAACGTCACACATTTGCGATCACACACAGGCTGCTCACCTGCGGTGACCATGTACCAGAAGCCTGAGCGCAGCATTCCAGGCTGGGGTAGGGTGTCTCTGCATGTTTTGCTGCTAGGGTGCTGCTACATTTTCACGCACATTTCCGAACACACACAGGCGCCTCACCTGCGGTGACCATGTACCACGAGCCTAAGCGCTTCACGGTGCTAGGCGCAACAAACCAGGCACTGCACTGAAACGTGGAGTCGCTCGTGAGGCTGTTGATGAACAGCCGACACAGCGTCCTGCTGGGAGTGGTGGGCTTGAGCGGGGGGTCGCCAGAGCACACAGACGATGGCTGCACTGTGCTGCTGCTGCTGCTGCCAGCTGCTGCTGTTGAGTCAGCAACTGCTGGTGGTCCTGACGCAGCAGCAGCAGCAGCATCGCTGATGCTTGCTGCAGTGATCACCGCACTGCTGCTGTTGCTGCTGCGCCTGCGACTGCGGTTGCTGATGCATCTGTTGCGGATTCGATGTGCTTCCCTGACGTCTATAATCCTCCCAAGCCGCATGTCCACTACATCTAACTCATCATAGCCAGCGCATAATGATGATGCAGGGTCTACTAATGCTGCAGGACTGCCAGTGTTACCTGCTGCTGCTGCTATTCCTGCAGACTCAGCTGCCCAGCTGCCTTGGCAGTTCCATATGTCTATCTCCTCCAGCCGCCTGCTGCGCACACGCTGCTGCTGCTGTTGCTGTTGCTGTTGCTGCTGCTGCTGCAGCTGCCTATGGTCATGCCCTGCCTGCTGCTGCTGCTGCTGCATCTTTCGGTGGCTGTTTCCAGACCCCGGGTGTGCTGCTGCTGCTGCTTCACCCATCTGAGCATGCTGCAGTGTGCAGCACGCTAGTGACAGCAGGGCTAGCCATACAGCTACTGCTGATTTGCTCCTCATGCCCAACAAACCCTGCAAGGAGCACCGGATTGTGAAGCATGCGGTGGTTGCGTTTGCAGCATGCAGCAGGTTGGCAGGCCAGGGGAGTGCAGGTGTGCTGCTGTCACTGCAGCTACCATGGGACACAAGTTGCAACACAAGGTCCAATCGCTGCATGCCTGATCGCAGAACTCCAAGTCCTCGACAAATAATTGAAGTGCTGCTGACCTTATCGAGCTCGTTTTGATGCTCACGAGCGCAGCGTGTCTGCCGGAGAAGGAGCAGAGAAGGCCAGCAGCAAGACTGTGCCCAACCGGTCCCAAGCTTCCGCTGCTCCGTGAATCACCCAAACAGCTTATTAGAGTACTTACTAGGCGTTGAACTGTCGCCACGAAATCATGCGGAGGTACCAAGCTGTGCTTGCTGCACGGTGTCAGCTGCAACACCACGATGCCGAAGGACGTGGGTGCGAGATCAGTGAAAGTCGTTTGTTTGACTTTGTCGGGATTGGGTACCAAACTGCCGAAGCGCAAGCATGACCTGCAGCTCTAAACCACACGTGCCAGGGGTCCCCAGCACATGTGGCTCGAGCAGCAGACGAGAGATGTAATCAAATCAACTGGTAATAACATCGTGGCATAGAAGACGAGCCGCAAAGTGAGCACCAGCAGCCGGAGACGACATGCACCAGTCGCTTCCCAGCACATGTAGCTCCAGCCACTGTGCACTGCACACTGTGGCACAGTGAGTCTGTCAGCCAACTTTCAGCCATATAGCACCACATACACGCAATTCTCCATACCCAAGGTGACTAAGTTATGTGCAGTTGACCATATTGCTGGAAACCCATGCAGTTGCAGTAACAGGATGACACATAACAGGCAGAAACGCTATTTGAATAGCGCGGCTGCGATACAACATGACTTCCGCAGCTGTTGCTGGGCAACTCACACACCACATTGAATTGTATCAGTCATGTACGTACTGCACACAATGGATAGGAATAATTATGTAACATACTGTAGTGGCGTTGTCAGTTACGACAGACACCACTAGCAGCCAGCTGTGACACACACAACATGGCTCCTGCAGCTGTTGCTGGGCCACTGAAAAAAACAATATCAATTGTTATCTGCCATGCAGCCATGCACATATGGCGGCAATGGACACAGATCATGTGGCAACAGGCTGTAGCAGTTACGATGTACACCAACAGCAGTCCGCCATAGCGGACATATACAGCAGGAAAATCAAGCGGAACACCTGCAACTATGCTGAGCAACTATGACGATCGCATGTGCTGTACTAACCAGAAACTACCAGTGCAACGCCTAACAAAAGCTGCCGGGAGATGCCAACCAAAATCTGCCAACAAACCCCTACTGCTGCACTGAGCAGTATGCACCACTACCGGCATGGGACCTTGCCAACAGAGCATCGTTAACTTCAAGAGCAACCAGCCGGCAGACGTGCTGACCCCTGCTTCAGCATCTAAGCCGCACTGCCGCGCTCCACATTCATGCGCTGCACCCCAGCCGCCACCCCTGCAGCTGCCGCTGCACCCTGCTGCTGTGGCGCAAGCCTGGAGCGCTTTGACTGGTGCACAGACTCCTCCGCGCTGGCTGGCTTGCCACCCTTGCGCCAATGCGCAAGAGGGACAGCACTCTGCCTAGTCAGCACAATAGTTTTAAGCGGCGGCAGCGCTTCCGCCACTGGGCCACGCGAATGCTGCATGATTGTGCGGATCGGCACCCGCAAAATGATGGGGTCTGTGAAACGGCAGTCTGTCACAATGGCGATGAGTCGTTTGTTTGACTTTTAGTGAGAAGCACCTGTGATGTACTGGGCAGGTCAATGAACATGGTAAGAACTGTCTGTCACGCCTTGTCGGCGGGTCCTTTGGCAACTAAGGTCTTCTATAGCGATTCGACGTAGGCCGTAGTTGTATAGAAGGCTCAGTTAGTTACCAAGGGAAGGCTTCACACAATAGACGAGGCTACGAGGACTTGAGAGGTCTGATGGAAAGACTTCTTGAGTGAATACTTCTTGTTGAGTGAGGAGAGGCCCCCTCTATTTATAGCCTTGGCGAAAACCTACAACGCCTCCTCAACTGCCTACAATTGGAACATTCTGGACCAAGGAAGCTTCTAGACAATCCTAGAACATACTACTTCCGGAAACATCTACATCCTTCCGGAGACTTCTAGAACTTCGGGAACATCTGGAACCTTCTGGAAACATCCAGAACCTTCTAGAGCCTTCCAGAAACTTCCGGTTCCTTCAACCTTACATCATGCCCCCTCCCCAAGGAGCAACGTCCTCGTTGCTTACCCATCAGTTACGTCGACGCACCTGCCTGCGTGTGCTGCGGGTAGCCACCTCCTGCTCTGGGGTCGCATGATGAGAGGCTTCATACTCATCTATCAAGCTCTGCTCAATGTTGCTTGCTGGCTCCCATGAATCATCCTCTGGGCCACAATTGAGCCAACGGACCAAGTACTTGATAATCCAGCGCCGGCCGACTCGCTCACGCCGCTTGTCAAGGAGCTTGTCTACCAGCCACTGGTCGTCATCAGGGTAGACGAGCACGGGTGCAGAGTGTCCTTTGTGGTCAGGGAACTGCGCATCTTCCTTCCATGGCCGGAGTAAGCTGATGTGGAATACAGGGTGAATCTTGAGAGAAGCAGGAAGCTTCAGCTTGTAGGCCACCGGATTGATGACCTTCTCCACCGTGAAGGGGCCAATGAAGCGAGCTGCGAGCTTCTTGCTCATCGTGGATGGTAAATTGAGGTTGATTGTGGACAGCTTCACCTTGTCTCCGACTTGGAACAGGTAGTGTTGTCGCTCCTTGTTGGTTGCGCGCGCTTGGCGCTCATGGGACTCCCGAAGCTTGGCCTTGGCATGCTCCATTGCGTCCGTCATTTCCTGAGCACGCATCTGCGCTGCTGGCACGATCACATCTGCCAAATCAATAGGTGAGGACACATTCTGACCATACGCCAAATAGAAAGGCGTGTAGCCCGTAGAAGGACTGACTGAATCATTGATAGCAAACTCCGCCAAATCTAGGTAATCATCCCAATCATCCTGGCGAGGTGAAACAAAGTGGCGTAACACCTCTTCCAAGGTGCGATTCGCACGCTCACTCTGGCCATCAGTCTGCGGGTGAAAAGCTGTAGAAAACCGCAGCTCAGTGCCAAGAGCTTTGAACAATGCCTGCCAAAAGTGGCTCAGAAACCGCCGATCCCTGTCAGAGATAATAACACGAGGCAAACCATGGTGCTTATACCATGTACGCACAAATACGTTGGCGATCGCCTCCGCTCCTGCAGTCTTAGTGGTGGGTGCAAAGTGGACCATCTTGGTCAGGCGATCCACAAAGGTCACCACCGCATCATGCCCCTCCTTGGTAACAGGCAGATCTGTGATCAAATCCATGGTAATCTGCTCCCATTTTGCCGTAGGCACAGGTAAAGGCTGCGGAAGACCAAGAGGTCGCTGCATCACAGGCTTATTGCGCTGACATGAAGGACATGCCACAACATAAGAATAGACAGAACGGCTCATGTGCGGCCACCAAAACCTCCTGGCCACACGTTGCAGGGTCTTGGTGTGGCCAAGATGTCCTGCACTTGGACAGTCATGGCACTCGGCAATAATGCGCTTCCTGAGCTCGGGAATTGCTTGGATAGCCACGCGATCCTGGAAGTACCACAACCCATCATGCATCCACAGACCTGGCATCACGTCATCATAGTAGTGATCCTTCTCATATCCAGCCTGAATCTCCTCTTTCAAGTTGCTAGGCACAGATGCCGTAGCAAGCTCAATTGAGGCGAGATCCGGGCGCCGTGACAGATGATCTGACAAATTCTTAGCTCCCTCCTTGTAAGCAATCTCCGTACCACTGTAGTACGACTCGATCCACTGACTCCACTTGGCCTGTCGTCGAGAAAGATCCTGCTTCTTGTTGAACCAAGTATGATTCAGGTGATCAGAGTTGACCTTGAAGGGAACTCCTTCCAGATAGCAACGCCACTGCTGTAGAGCGCAGTAGATTGCAAGCATCTCCCGATCTCCAGTGGGGTAGTTGCGCTCTGTTGGCGAGAGCTTCCGTGACAGATAAGCCACGGGTTGCAAGCCCTTGCCCTGATTTTGAAGTAGTACCGCTCCAAGCGCAAACTTGGAGGCGTCGGTGTAGACCCCATAAGGCAAGCTCGGATCAGGCGTCACCAGTACAGGTGCGGACACCAATGCCTTCTTGAGCTCGTCGAAGGCCCGACCTTCTACATCATCCCGCCAGTGCCACTTTATGCTCTCCTTGGTGAGCTCCGTCAACGGGTACGCCTTTTGAGCATAGTGCTGAATGAAGCGCCGGTAGTAACCAGTCAAACCGAGAAAACCTCGCACTTCACGCACAGTGCCAGGTGTCGGCCACTCCGTAACCGCTGCCACCTTCTTGGGATCTGGCTTAATGCCGTCGGCACTGACGACATGTCCCAAGAAATCGATTTCTCTGAGCCCAAATGCACATTTGTCAAGCCCCACATAAAGCTGATTCTCCCTCAAAACCGCGAGTACCTTAGCCACGTGCTCCAAATGCTCCTCAGGTGTTTTGGAAAAGATCAAGATGTCATCCAAGTACACCACCACGAACTTATCAAGATATGTCTGCAAAATCTTATTCATCAAATGCTGAAAAGTTGCGGGTGCGTTGGTCAACCCAAAAGGCATAACCTTCCACTCAAAGTGACCATAACGCGTCCGGAACGCGGTTTTTTGCACATCTTGCTCAGCAATGCGGATCTGCCAATAGCCACTCTGAAGATCAAGCTTGCTGAATATCGTCGCCCCATGAAGCTGATCCATCAGCTCGTCAATGCGAGGCAAAGGATAGCGGGTTTTCACCGTTATCTTGTTCAGCGCCCGATAGTCAATGCACATACGAAGCTTACCATTCTTCTTAGGAACAAAAAGAATGGGTGCTCCATACGGCGACTTGGTAGGTTGGATGAACCCCATGTCAATCAGGTCCGTTAGTTGTCGCTTGACCTCCGCCAGCTCCAAAGGGCTCATGTGATAAATACGTAGGTAAGGGGCTTGGCACCAGGCTCCAGCTCAATCTCATGTTCCACACCTCGGGATGGAGGTACACCTTTTGGCAGTTTGCCAAAGATGGCTGAGTACTTGTGAAGTACCCCTTCATCCGTTCAACCCACTCGGGATCCCCCGAAGGAAGGGAGAGGTCATCTATCGCACGGATAGTTGGGTCCTCCTCAACCTCCTTGAGGATGGCAAGGTAAGCAATTGCGCCATTGCGTAACTCCCGCTTGAGTTGAAGTGCAGACAACAAACTGACACCGGGAGTTGTCCTCTCGATGTTAGAGGGTTGCTGCAAGGTGTATGTGACGTCCCCCTTTTCAATGGTGATGGTGTTAGACACCCAGTCGATGGCAGGGTTGTGAGCAGTCAACCAAGGCTTGCCAAGGATGATGTCGTATGATGCCAGCTGAGTGACGGTAAAAGGCCTCCGGTCCTTGAATTGTCCAATACGGAAACGTAGGTCAGGCACGACCGTCCCCGCATCTTGCGGTGAACCGTTGGCGAGCCTCACTTGACGTCGATGGAGCTTGAGAGTCGGCAATCGGAACTTCATCACCACCCTCGGATCGATGTAGTCCTCACTTGCACCTGAGTCTACT
>CADDIJ020001945.1:0-58434 GCA_902809745.2 Tetradesmus lagerheimii | reverse complement strand
TAAAAGGGCTAGGCCCTTTTTATGTTCTGGTGCGCCAACGCGTGGTATTGAGTTGCTGATGCGTGTTCGAATGGGCTGTCTTTGCGTGCATGAGCGTACCAGTCGTTATGGTGGCAGCAGAGCTGATTCTAACACAGCATGTCCTGCTTGTGGTCAGCGTGTTGAGTCTTTGTCACATCTGATGTTTGATTGTCCCGCTACTTCTGCTCAGAGGGATACTATGCTTGATGAAATTCGGTCTGTTTTGCGTGATGTTGCTGGCGGCGCTGAAAATTGCGCAATGTGTTGTCGTTGACTGATGCATCCACTAAGTTGTTGCGTTTTGTTTCTGATGATATTTGGGGTAGTAGGGGGGTGTGCCGAGTGATATCTAGGAGCATTGCTAAGTATCTTGTCCAAGCTTGGGATGTGCGTAATAATTGCAAACACAATGGAGCAGTGCTCCCTCTTTTTCTTCCGCTCCTGAGGGGCGCGGGGCCGATGGCGTTGATGCTATGGCTTAATGGGTAACATGATGATGATGATGAACATGCATCTCAGCACCTCGCACTATCCACGAACGCTTCGCACGCAGCCATCCTCCTCACCTCAGCCAGCTGCAACCTGCTCTGCTTCTGCCATCAGTGCCGCTGCAGCCAAGACATATACACAACTGTCCCCCCCACCCGCGTTTCTACTCCAACCGCTGCCGGCTCTTGTGCCTATTGAATTGCATAACAAGTTATTGCAACAACCAGCCAGAGTGTAGCTCGACGTCTCTCGACAACTCTCTGCATCTTCTCTCTGTGCTGCATGTCAGGTGCTGCTGCTGAGTACAACTGGAAACAGGGCATGCAATATGCAGCCACCCTCCTCACCCAGCCCAGCTGCCACCTGCTCTGCTTCTGCCATCAGTGTGTGACGTGTGTTATGTTGGTTTTTGGGTGAGGTCACTGGCCATGTTGCCAGTGGCTCTCACCCTGTGTTCATCATCAAGACCTCATGGTTTGCTTTTGCAGTGCAGTATTGTACAGGGTTCGAGCCACTGGCAACATGGCCAGTGACCTCACCCAAAAACCTGCACCCTGTTGTTGTGTGCTTCTGATGGCGAGTACTTGTTGATTCTGTCCGTGTTCACAGGATTGAAGCCTGATGAAGGGTGAAGAGCCCGAAACGCGTCGCTTTCCATGTAATACGACAAAACAGAGTGAACAATAGTCTGAACTTGTCTCAACAGTAGCTGTAGCCAGTCGCATTACGCTATTGCTTTTCAAATTGCTCACCCAGCCCAGCTGCCACCTGCTCTGCTTCTGCCATCAGTGCTGCTGCAACGCCCTGCCGCCGCGCCCCCTGTGCCACACATATGTTGGACAAGTAAGCGCGCCGTCGTGCCTGCAACTCCTGCGGCTGCTTCCCCACGAGCTCCTCTGCAGGCAGCACTGCGCGTGAAAAAAGGATTGCAGAAATTTAAATATAGATAATTAAAATGAAATATATATAATAATGAAATTGCAGAGATGATGCAGCTCCTCTGCAGGCAGCACTGCGCGTGGAAAAAGGATTGCAGGATACTCAGGTTGCAGAGATAATGTTGAAATGTGCTGTCCATTAGGTCTCCAGTTCGGCCCTTGGTGCCACACGGCTATATTTTTGCATTAGTGTGTTGGCTGAACGCCAACTTTCAACAGCGAGATGCAGTACTCAAATGTCTAGATGAAGCCCCCGCCACCATGGCTGAAAATGCTGAACCTCAGTCTATTGCGTCTCCTTGCTAGTGGTTTCCATTATTATTATTATTATTATTATTATTATTATTATTATTATTATTATTATTATTATTATTACCTGCGCCTTGGTTGATGTCCAGGCTGCCCACCACCAGCTGAGCAGGGCTGCCTGATGCAGCATCCGCTGGCAGCTTGGTAGACAGCTCCATGTCACTGGCAACCTGTTGATGTCAACCCCGACAGCAAGCACACACGCAGCACAGTACGACAGTGAATACATAGTGGGGAGAGAACATATACTGGGTAGAACGGGGTATACAATGCAAGGACTGCTTTGGTGCTGTTGGTGAGGTATGCTCTGACAACTGCAGGTATCAATTCTGCACCCCACGCTGGACGCAACAACAGATACAATCTCGCTGCAGCATCCGCTGTGCCTCTGCCACTGCTGAGCCTGCTCCAGCTGCTGCTGCTGCTGCTCCTGCTACATCTGCTCACCGCTGCCGCCACTGTGCACCCTGGCTCATCCGGTACTGTTGCAATTAGGCACAGTATGTGCATGGCCTTGTAGTCAGGCTCAGTGCCTGTTACCAACAGCGGCGCGGCACATACAACATATGACATCAAGCAGTCGGGCAATGACCAGGACTTGCATGTCTCATCTCATGCTGCATGCGGCGCTGCAGTCAGGTAACAGGGTGTCATGCTAGAGGCTGTATAGTCGGTATCAGTGCCTGTGACCAGCGGCGCGGCTCACACATACACGTGTCATTGAGCAGTTAGGCAATGACCAGGACCTGCATATTCTCATGTGCTGCAAGACCAGCTGTGACCAGCAGAACGGCACACGACATGCAGCGCACTTCTGGTGGCCTTCCAGAGCGGATGTAGCTTAGCTAGCTCAGCTTGATGTTGCTGTATGATGTGCAGCTAGCACATGCGGTGGCAGCTGAATACCACACAGCACACTGGCATGTTACAGTTCTCATCAACAGCTGTGGCTGTTAGCAACAGTGTTAGTAACATAGTCCTTTTAACGCAGTCTGTTGGCCGCATTGCTGCTGCTCACCGTTAACTTTTCGCGTCACAGACTCCCACTCTGCATCTCCCTTCATGCGCCTGTGCATCTGCAGCAGCAGGACAGCAACTGCTCAACCGTGGCGTACTGCACAAGATGCCGTACACATCATGTGCTGGGCTAGCCTCATTGCAGTGAGCGCTGTTGCTGTTTTGCAGTTGCTGGCGTGCAGGAAAGGCTGCACGCAGTAGTGTGGTCACTGCTGTCACCAGAAGATAACACACAGTTGCGCTTTGATAGCCCATTGCTGCTGCCTGGTGCTTCTGAAACCAGTGCTGCTGTCGATAGTGCCAATGCCTTGTAATGTAACGTGATGCAACTGCTGCTGCTGCTGCTGCTGCAAAGTGCAAACACCCTAGCAGCGTACTTGCTGCAACCAGAGCGCTGCTGGCATTAGTACAACTGCTCCTGCTGCTGCCACTGCTGCTGCTCCCGCTGCTGCTGCAGCTGCCGCTGCTGCTGCTGCTGCCGCTGCTGCTGCTGCTGCCGCTGCTGCTGCTGCTGCTGCAGCACAGTGCAGCGCACCCTTGCGGAGTACTCGCTGCAACCAGTGCGCTGCTGTCAATTGCACCACTGCTGCTGCCGCCACTACTGCTGTTTCAACTGCATCAGCACAGTGCCGCGCACCCTTGCGGAGTACTCGCTGCGGTCTGGTGGGTAGTGGTAGAAGCTGTAGGCGCGCAGGTAGCCGGCAGCACGCAGCTCTGCAGGAGTGCTGGCTTGACGAATGCTCAACTGCACTTGACCCTGCATTATCATGAAGAAATGAACCAGATTGAAGCAGCTAACGCAGCACGCCAGGCTCTATATTGTGAGGAATAACCTGCTAAACATGGTGTTTTGCACCGCCTGTAGGGCAACACCGCCCTTGCCTTGCTACGCCAGCCGCAGGTCCAGCGCAATATAAAGAGCCTAACATTGCGCAACCTCTGCTCGGTACTAGGCAACGAACAGCATTTGGCTGTGTGACGAAATCAAATGGGTGTTTATGTAAGGCGCAGCTCCCGCACCTGTGCATTGAGCTCCTGCACTGCTTGGCAGATGTGCCTGTTGCTGCGCTGCCTGCCACTCCGCTGCAAGGGGCAGCGTTGCAGCACCAGCAGCTGCTGCATTGCTGGCCAGGCCGGCGACATGTGCTTGCAGCAGTGTTTACTGCTAATTATTGACGACTGCATGATGAAGCTTGTGGATGCTGATGTTCAGAATGCCTGCGGTGCTGCTGCACTGCTGCTGTTGTCAAATTCCGCCTGCACCGGGGCTTTACCCATTCGTGAAAACCATGTGTGTTGCAAAGTAAGGTATCACAGCATTCGAACGAGCAAAGGGCATCTTGCTGGGGACACATACCGGACGATGTCGTGTCACTCGCATGTTGTAACGCTGACGCGGCGACTTAGCCGAGCCTAGCAACGTAAAAAAGTGATTTGACTGCCATCATAACCAGTGTGTCTGGTTTCAACCATTGCCCGTGCTACATGTTGCGTGTCCAGGGTTGCTTTAACGGTGTGACGACACTAGTTCGTCATGCCTTGCACGTTAATCTACGAGCTGCCGCAGCCACATGTGACTGGCACACTACATCGCAGCTGGAGACCGCGCCGCTTCGCAGAACGTTTGCAGAAAGACCTTATCCGACACCTTTCAAGCAGTGAGCAGAGAGTACACAGGATTTCTGTGACAGGAGAGCGTTTGTGTATTGCAGGTATGCACGTCAGCCGGAGTAGGATGCTCTGCGATCAACTTGGCACAGTGTGGTCAGCAGACAACGCAGCTGCTCAGTGATACTAGTGCCAGCAGCAGCAGCAACAGCAGCAGCACCACCACCACCACCACCACCACCACCACCAGCTTCAGCAGCAGCAGTGCCAGGATCAGGAGTAGATAGTTGTATGAACTGCTGATTCAGTGATTGCTGCAATATTTTCAAGCCACATTTCGCTCTCCATCAGCAAGCGCTGCAGCTTCCGCATGTAGCTGCTGTTATTGCACCATCCAGCAACGTGGAAGCTAAATCTGTCCACCCAGCTCTACACATCACAGCTTGCCCTGCATGCAGAATGCATGGGCAGCCAGTATCAGTTACACTCCGTGCCTAGCTTGCTCCTTGCACTATTGTCCTATGCAACAAACCCGCCATAGACTGTTCACACACGTTCACACTGTCGCTAAGTACCGCACCTGCTCTTCGGCTGTCTGCCCTGCTGCTGCATTCCTCGCTTCCTTGCCGTGCATTGCAGCTGAAGCAGCAGCCGTTCAAGCCCAACTCCTGACGCCTTGCAACAACACAGCCAGGCAAGATGTCGAGCCAGCTGGTGACCGCCATTCCCTCTGTGCCTGTGACAGAGTCTCGCCCAGTGCCAACAGACCTGGACAGCAAGCTGCCACACCCAGGTGCGCTGCTGCTGTTTCTCATATTGTTACCAACTGAATGCGCTCTGCATGGTGCACCATGTGGTTCATGTTCTGTACGTGCTGTATAACTTGGACAGCAAAGTGCCACACCCAGGTGCGCTGCTGTTATTTGTCGTCTGCTCATGCGCGGTGCTTGGCATGTCGTGTTCTGTACTTGTACTGTTGGTGGGAAACATAGAGGCCTGGGGTGCCACAGCCAGTGTGGGTGCGGGCTGTCAGAAACATGTTGCAGATGCCCGGGGCATGTTCATGCGCTTTGCACTGCACAGTGTGAATCACAGAGCATGCCCTGGGCATCTGTACTATGCTAGAACATGCTGGAACAGGGGCTGCTGGGTGTTGAGGTACACCTGGACAGCAAGCTGTCATGTCAAGGTTGCTTGTGTTGGTGGAACTTTGTGGAATGCAGTCTACGCGTTGAACATTTGTAGTGCTAAGACATTGGCTGCTGGTTTGTATGTTGAGCAAACTTGGGGACAGTTTCTGTATGAGTTGGCTTTGCTGCGCTTGTGATCATGCATTGCTCGACTCTGTTCCACCAAATGAAGAGTTGTCTAGTCGAACCTGAACAGCAAGCTGCCATATTCAAGTGATAACTAATGATGGCAAATGGTGCAGCTGTACGCCGGCGATGCTGCTGCCGGCCTGGACCTGTGTATGGGGGTATGTGTCAGTCGTGTGCATTGTTAGGGGCTGCTGCAACAAGGGGATGTGCAACAGACCTGGCCAGTACGCTGCCACATCCGGGGTGGTGGCGCTTTGCAGCTGAGCTGCTGCAGAATACCTTGACGGGTACGAGGTGTTCCGCAGCAGCTGTGCTGCAAAGTGCCACATGTGTAGCTCCGATCTGTTGCGTCAGCATGTATCCGGCACAGTGTAGCAGCAGCGTTCTTATTCAAGCGAGGCCAAGCAATTTGAATGCTAAGTTTTCATTGGTGACCAGTTCAATGACCGCAAAATGGGTAGACTGGGGTCGACAGACCTGTACAGCAAGCTGCACCACTCAGGTGCGCTGTTGCAAACATGTTGCAGATGCTTGGGGAATGCCCATGTCAATGACAGTGTGCACTGTGAAAGGCAGGGCATGCCCTAGGCATCTGTACTGTGCTACAACAGGCGCTGTGGGGAGGCAAACATGGACAGCAAGCTAGCACTGACACGGTCCAGTGTGAAGGACAGAGCATGGCCCGGGCACCTGTATACAGTACGTATATACAGTACATATACAGTACAGTACGTACTGTGCTGAAACGGTGGCTGCGGGGAGGTCAACATGGACTGCAAGCAGTCACGTCAAGGTTGGTCGTGTTGGTGCAGGGTCAAAGTGCAGTTTACGCGTCATTAGGCAGTGCTGGGTCACTGGCTGCTGGTTTGTTTGTTGTTGAGCAAACTTGAGGACAGTGTGAACTGAGTTGGCTTTGCTGCCTTGGTGATGCCATTCGCACGAGTATGTGATGCGCTCACCAATGCAGCAAATCCAATGCAGGACAATCGCATCTGTCGCTTATTCAAGGCCCAGCGAATCTGGAGTTGTGCAGGCAATAGTGAAGCAACCTGCCGCACCCAGATGGCCAATCCCATGCCAAGTTGGGCTGAAGCGCTGCAAACTGTGAGCTGACAATGATGCATCCCAGGCCATTGCTTTTGCAAATGTATAGCTGTGTGTGAAAATTGATTGTGTGTGTTTATGATTCAAGGGCTGCTGTAACAAGGGAGGGGGGGTTGCGACAGACCTGGAGCATAAGCTGCCGCATTCGGGTTGGTAGTGCCTTGCAAAAGCAACGCTGATCCAACAGCTGTGCTGCAAAGTGCCACGTGTGTAGGTTCAGCCCGTATTTGTAAGGGGTTGCAACAGTGCAGCAGCAGCGCTGCATGTCATTTGCTGTCAGCCAGCCTGTGATCATATCGTCACATCGTCACATTGCTATGTCACAACCGTAGCGGGAAGCAAGCTGCCGCATCCGGGTGAACTGTCATGTCAGCTGCTATACCAGGTAGCACTGTGTACCAAGCGCGGGTTGCCATCACGAAGCAAACAAGGCAGGGAAGGTGTGCCTACATGCCCTTGCTCATGGCTTGATGTCGTGCATCTGCGAGACCCTGCTGTTGGCAGGAGATTGGCTGCGCCAGCTTCTGTTGACCTCGTCTTCAACTACTTTGAACGGCACGGGCAACAGAATCAGGCGCTGCTGATCTCCTCAGGCGTATAGCCACACAGCGGCTGTTATGGATTTTTGGCTCGAGAGCAGAGCATTAGTACTTTTATGCAGGCGTGCTGGGTGCCAACATTGCGAGGCTCTTGAGACGCCCAAAGCCTGCTGGGGCCTTGGCCAAGGCCCATGGGTTACAGACTTGAATGAGTGTCACGATGTGAATGTATACATTGCCCCCCGAGTTGTACTGGCCAAACATCCAGATTTGCAGAAGCCTTATCTGCTCTGTTTGAGTGTGCTGTACTGTGCGCTGTACGGTATACTGTACCGTTCACCACATACAGATCAGCTAAGGCTTCTTTAGAATTGCCATAGGCCTGTCTTGTGCCAAATAAAGGTGGTGTGTTTCCAAAAGGTGGTGTGTTTTCGCCTACATTCGCCACCTCACGGCAACCGGCTCACACCCACATAGTTTCAGATTTGCTGAGGCCATTTTTGAGGTGTCACGCATGTCTATTGCTGTGCTGTGCAGGCGTGTCGCATGCCAACAAGGCAGTGTCTGTTGAAACGCCCAATTTGGTTTGCATTCTCCACCCCAGGTCAACTAAATCACTTAAACATCCAGACCCCCTTGACACGTGTCTGTTGCTCTATGCAATACATTTCTGCAGTCGTGCCGCGTGCCAACAAGGCGGTGTCTGTTGAGACGCCCAAGTTGGTATACACTCGCCACCCCAGGTCAACTTACATACTCAACAAACATCCAGAACCCTGCTGACACGTGGCTGTTGCTGTATGCAATACAATCGTGCAGGTGTGCCGCGTGCCAACATGGCGGTGTCTGTTGGACACCGCCGATTGTGGCGTACACTCACCGACCCGCGTCCACCGGCTCTGCCACACAGTCAGGTTCACTGACTCAGTGAGCACCTTTGAAATTTCAATTTAAATGTGACGCACGTCTGTTGACGTTCCTGTGCTGTGCAGGCGTGCCGCGTGCCAACAAGGCGGTGTCTGTTGAGGCGCCCGACGGCAGCCCCGCGCACCTGGCGCGTGAGGACTACACGGTCATGCAGCAGCACGTGGCATTCTTTGACAGGTGCGTTGGTGTTTTGATTGAACTGTTAGCCTTTGGTTGTTTGCAGTTAGGCAGCGTTGTCAGGCAGCGCTGTTGCTGTGCACATCAGTGGACAGCATTACCCGGTGATGCAGCAGCACGTGGCCGTCTTTGACAGGTCTGTTGTACGCTGCTGCGCGTGATATAATCTGCGGTGTGTGATTATGTTCTTTGAAGTTCAGCGTCACTGTCAGGTCTGTAGGCGGGGCTACAGCGTCATGCAGCAGCACGTGGCCTTCTTCGACAGGTCTGTTGGTGTTTTAATACAACTGTTAGTGTTTATTTGTTAGGATGTAGGCAGCGCTGCTGCTGTGCACAGCAGTAGGCAGCACTAAATGGTGATGCAGAAGCACGTGGCCTTCTTGGACAGGTGCGCTGCTGTGCTCAATATCTATTGCAGCGTGTGATTGTGTTCGTTGAAGGTCAGCATCACTGTCAGGGCTGCAGGCAGCACTACAGTGTCAAGCAGCAGCACGTGGTCTTGTTCGACAGGTGGGCTGCTGGCTGATGCTGCGTACCTTTGCTTCGCTTTGACTCATGCCTGCATTGAGGAATTGGCCTGAGATGTGCCTTGTTATGACTCATGCCTGCATTGAGTTATTGCCGTGAGATGTGCCTTGCTATGACTCATGCCTGCATTGAGTAATTGCCGTGAGATGTGCCTTGTTATGGGCAATCAGGGCTGGAGGGCCCGCGCAGCACCTGTATGCAGCTTGCGGTTGTTTATTGCTTGCGGATGTTCACTTGTGGCCCGGTGATCTCGTTCAACGTTGCTGACGTGTCTTGTTTTGCTGCTGCTGCTGCTGCTGCTGCTGCAGGGACAACGACAGTGTGCTGTGGCCTTGGGACACCTACATCGGTAAGCAGTGACGCTGTTTTGCCACTTTATATAAGTTTCCTGCTTGGTGCAGTTGCAAGGGCCCTTGCAAGGGCATTGCGGTGTCATGACGGATGCCCTTGTTCTTTGGGTTGTCACACAACATGGTAAGTGTTGATGCCTTTGCTCATATATTCAGATCCATTGTCGATGTTGAGCGCCTGCAACAGTAACCTGCAGGCTAATGGTTACTCAAGCAGCTGCTTGGGTCTCCATTTACTTTGGTGTGTCTCGCGACACCGTCTTCATGGCAGCCTTTTGACGGCATGGACGCGCTTAAGAAGTACTTCGTGGCTTGGTCAAAGAACGGCCACGCTCATCGATCAAGCCACGTAATACTCCACATGCAGGTGTGACTGAGTAGATATTGCTGCTATAGACACGTACTTGACTGCTGTACAGCCCAACATGTTGGGCTTGTCTCCGTATATTGTTTCAAAGCGTGTGCTTCTTGGTGCGGCTAGCACTGCTCGGCATCCTGTTTCCCATGGCTAGGTATATTGCATTCCACTGCTGGAAATGTCACATCCCTCTGGCACCCTCACCCATAAAGTTTCAACCCAAACTGGCTCCTGGTTGCTTATAACCTGCAATACCATCCTTGTAAGTAAGGATTGTCGGCGCTCGTTCACCATGCCATGCTTGCAAGCCACAGCTGCAGCAGAGAGTGCCTGCTACGGTGCGGGTAGCGGCGTTTGGTATAGTACATCCCTGGTACACTGCATGCCAGTGCTGAATTGGGTCACGTTTCAATGGCAATCACCATTGCTGACCAGCGCATGCACCCATGCATTGCTTCAGTGCACCTTCAATGTGGAGTACACCTTCAGGTGCTGAAGCAGTGCGTGTGTGCATGAGCTCTGCATGCCATAGATTTTCTTGGCGTCTGGTGCACAGTGTGCTGCAAGTTGACGAGCACAGCTCGCCTTGTCAGCAGTTTGCAAACCAGTATGATGGTAGAACTGGCTATAGCTACTGCGGATGTGTAGTTCGAACCTCTGTGTTGACCTCGTTGTGGCGAATTCTGCAGCACAACGTCAACATACAAGTTTGAACCATACGTCACACAGTCAGTAAGATGCTTTACACCATGAAGGCCGCCCTGTCAGCCATATGATGTTTTACAATTTGCTAGCACAGCTCGTCCCCTTCTCTGCTGGTAGTTGCGGGCCTAGCGTTGTGTGAGAACTTGTGCGCTGTAGCCCCAGCATGCAGGTTGATGTATGCACGTAGCAGCCTAGCCATCAACCACTGGCAGCTCTGTGGATGTTTACCACTGGCTACAGTGCCTAAGCTTGTGGGCACTGGCACATGCACGATCATCCTGCGACAATCGGGCTGCTGAGACTTGCAAACTGCTTATGCACATCAGGTGCCAGAGCAGTGCGTCTGAGCATGCCTGGTTGAGCAACGTAACACTGCTGACATCCCGCAACTGCGCAGTGTGCTGCAGAGCAGCAGCACAGCTCGCCTGGGCAGCTGTAAGTGTGTGTTGTGTTGCAAGGGAGGTCTGCAGGTTGTTGCCTCTTGGGCACACTACCTGCATTCTTCCTGCTCACTCTGTTTCCTTCTGTCTGGCCCTTTGTTTTATGCGCACTTTAGGGGTGACACGCATCTAAGCACGTGCAGTCATGCATTGCTCTTGCTATTGGAGTTTGTCAGTTCTGATGCCAGAGCAATGCATGTGTGCAGGCGCTTGATACACAGCACCGGCAGCTGACTTGATGACTGCTGCCGTTTGACTAGCCACAAAATGGCTGTTGTCGTACCTTCTGCACTCACTGAGATGATCTGCATTGGCATGCCTACAGCCTCTGCAGTTGTTACTAAGCTAATTAGCCCTGTGGCTTCATTTGTAGTACGCACAGGGCAGGCCGTTTGACCACTTATCGGCCAATGTGCTCCTCTCACGATCCCAGAGCAGTACATGTGTGCATGCGCGGTGCGTTTCAATCGGTGATGATTAAATCTCGTGGCATGTGAGTTTGCGTCAGCACATGCACACATGCATTGTTCCGGCGACATGAAGTTCACTTTGAGGTGCCAGAGCAATGCGTGTGTGCATGTGCTGGGTACACAGCACAGGCAACGCCAATTTGATGACTGCTGCTGCAGCGTCCACAAATTGACTGTCTGGCTTGTGCCAGCTTCTGCAAGCTTGAAGCCTGAGGCTGCTGCATCAAACATAAACACACACGTGTGACCTGAACACACCATTGCAGCCTTTTGCCCTGGGACTTCATTCCAAGCTGACCTGTCGTCTAAACCACCATGTGGCATGATGTGAATGCATTATCAGAGCATGCACCTATGCATGCATATGAGCCCCCAAAGTCTACTTTCAGGTTGCCAACCCATTAGTAATGAGAGAGAGAGTAGTTACATGTGGGTCCAGTCACCATCTTAGATGGTATGAGCCACCCCAAATCAGCACAGAGTCAACACGTGACAAAAGGAGATGAGCGCTCGATGCAACACATTGACGCCATCAGATGAGCACAAGTTCTCTCCAGGATAAGCAAGCAATTATATCTGCGGTGTGTCAGAGACACACCCCACTCAGCCAGCAGCTTGTGCTGAAGAAGCACACCAACCGAGAGCATGTTGTCAAGACCTCACAATCAGAAGCAAGAACAAGGGCGACTCATGCGGCATAAGGCGGCAACAAACCAGATCTGTGGCACAAATGCATATGAAATTTGTCAGGAAATGTCAAAGTCTTATGGGCTAGAGGCAACAGCGTCTAGGGTGTCATCTGAAGGGACATAGCCCTCTGGCTGGATTGGTACGCTGGTGTGGTCAGGCGATAACCCTAACAGCACCGAGCGATACAACCACATCTGGTATACAACAACAGCCAAGCTCTCTTGATCTTCACAGTTTAGAACACGCGACACCATCTCATCAGCACAACAATTGGTGGTGCCATCAGGACAGAATATACTCTGATGAGCATCACGCAAGTGGTCATATGCAGGGCACTCCAACAGGAAGTGTCTGAGATCTTCCACATTGTCATGGGTCCCAGTCCGGGCATGCACACGTGTGCGCCACGCAGGCCGGCTGGCGGTTGAAGGGCTAGCAAGCCAGCACAACCTACAAACACGTCGAGGCCTGGGCACCCGAGGGCGTGCATGCCTGCCTAACTGCACCTAACTGCACAGCAATGCAATGCATTGGTGCGTGCGCTAAGCACGGGACAGGCAACGGCCTATCCAGGACTGCTCCATGTGCATCGACATTCAGCTGGCCCTAGTAGCGCCAGTCTAGGCATCTTGCAACAATTGTTGAGCCTGGCTGTACCCTTTTGTGCATGCTGCATGGAATAGTGAGAATGCGCATACTCACCATGCACGCTTATGTTGAAGTTTGCATGGGACTACGTGTATTCACGCACTGCTCGGGCCCCGCCAAGTGCACAACACCTGAAGGGCGCTCGAGCAGTGCGTGCATGCACGTGTCAATGCATACACCAGCGTTCCTGGTGGTTTGATCAACAGCCTGTTGCAGTGAGTCCACTAGTGGTCACTAGTACTGCATGTACACTGTGCTCCGTGGCGGTCATTTGGCTCCCGGAGTTGTGACAACAAATCTTTGTGTTGTGAAGGTTTTCTCGTGTTGTGCCCTGTGGTGTGTACAGCTGCGGCCGTCTCTCCATCACGCACTGTCAGGCTGACCTCTTGCTCACCAATGTGCACTGTCTGCCTTGCAATGTGTCCACCCCTGCAGCTTCCGCTAACTGGGCAACTTAATGTCTAACACCACTGTATATCATTGAATCACCTGGCTAATGAGTTGGTCTGCCGCTGATTTTGCGCTGCAGGCTTCCGCCGGCTGGGCTTTGGCCGCATCATCTCAACGCTGGCGGTGCCCTTCATCACCCTGCTGTGCATACTGTGTCTTGGCAAGGCATTTCCCCTCATCAGTGTGTGCTGTCTGCCATGCAATGTACCTGCCCTTGCAGGCTTCTGTTGCTGGGGCAACTCTGTCTTCATGAAGTACCATATCTATCACGGATTTACTGATATGCGTTCATATCTTGCTGCAGGCTTCCGCCGGCTGGGCTTTGGCCGCATCATTTCAACGTTGGCGGTGCCCTTCATCCACGGCAGCTTCAGCTACCCAACCTCACCAAGCATCCTGCCAGACCCATTCATGAGGTGAACCCTCGGAAAGCAGTGTTTGGGAATATATTTGGAGTTCTAGCAGAGTGCACAGCTATTTACTGCTGTGTAAAGGCATATGCAGCGAAGCAAGCACCTGCTAAGTCATCACACGTCGCATAGTGCAGCAGTAGCATTGTCAGAAAAGCGTGTCAACAGCCCCGGCTGCTACACCAGCTGCCAAGTTCATTTGCAGGCATCTGGCAGGAACATGCTCAGCTCATACAGTATGCACTGAAAGCTAGCATACTGAGGGCCACATGGCACGCACAAGGTTTCTGCAGCACTGTGCTACAGGCTGTTGTTTTGATTTTTGAAAAGGAACCATATTTTCACACAAACCCTGCGTTGCACATGCCTCTGTGCCTGCAGAATCTACATGAAGAACATGCACAGGTGCAAGCACGGCAGCGACTCAGGTATGCACACAATGGACTCTAGCTTGCAAATATTCGGCTTGCGCGTCGATCAACACACTCTTGAGCTCTGTGTTCTAGACAGCAGCTGGTCAGCACTTGCTTACAACGTGCTGTGCAGCGCTGCCATAAAAACAGCGTAGTGGCGACTAGCATGGTGTTGACAAGCTGCTGCTGCTGCTGCTGCTGATGCTGATGCTGATGCTGCCTGCAGAGGTGTACGACACTGAGGGCCGCTTTGTGCCTGAAAAATTTGAGGAGCTCTTCAGGTGAGGGGCCAGCACTGCCAGTGTAACCGGCACATTGTCTGACCATTTGATATACCATGTCTGGCTTCAAAAGTGCACTGCATACACGTATGCAGTGGATACAGACTGGCTAATACGGCCTTCTGCAGATTCATTGCTTCCCTGCTTACCACTTATTAGTGAGGTTGTACCCTCATGCCCGTACCCTGCTGCGCTGTTTGCTGCGTGCTCTGCGCACCGCCTGCAGCAAGTACGACAAGACAAACACATTTCATGCTTTTCTTTCATATGCCCCCCTGCTAATTTGTCCGTGATTCTTGTGCTCTGTGCTGCCACTGCAGCAAGTACGACAGGATCAACACATTTCATGCTTGTCTTCCATATGCCCCCCTGTTAAATTGTCCCTGTTTGCTGTACTCTGTGCGGCCCCTGCAGCAAGTACGACAAGAGCAACAAGGGCGGCCTGGCGTGGGAGGACATCCAGTCCATGATCCTGGCCAACATGAACATCGTGGACCCAGTTGGCTGGTGAGCACATGCCAACCTTTTTTTGTTTTGGGTGTGCAGCTTCAAATCAAGCTGAGTTGCAATGTTTGTGGAGTTGTGATGCTCCGGTTCTTGAGCGCTTTGCTCGCCCTTTTAGTCCTTTGGAGTTGTTGCGCAGACGTGGTGCAGTATTGCTTCCTGTCAGCCGTATGTTGTGGACATCCAGTCCATGATCCTGGCCAACATGAACATCGTGGACCCAGTCGGCTGGTGACCACATGTTTTGCTGTCCGTGTGGGAGAAACTGGGTACCACCCAGGGATTGAATCACCAACACCCCACGAGTGGACTATCGGCTCACTGGCTTTTGCTGGGGTCGGGTTTCAGCCCCACTCGTTTTTGGGTGTGCAGCTTGACTCGAGCTGAGTTGCAATGTTTGTGGAGTTGTGATGCATGTGCTTCAATGGTGCGATGCTGGCAGCTGTGAGGCTGGCAGCAACTATCATTGCAGCATACGCACCACAACTCAAGCTGGGAATACTGCCTTCCATCATAACGCTCATGATATGTTTGTATGTCCCTTCAGCTCTGCAGAGCTGCGGAGCGCCTTGAGTGGTGGGTGTTGTAGGTGCACTGCAAAGGCATGCTGCTACACTGTAACACTCGCATATGGGTTTCGCTTTTCTTGTTTGCCTGTCTGGGACTGCCGAGCGCCTGTAGTGGTGGGTGCTGTACCTAGGTACCACTGGTGAAAGCGTCGGTTGGGGTGGGTCACATCGCGTGCAGGTCTGCAATCTTGCTGGGCTGTATACTCGATGTGACCCAGCCCAACTGATGCATACACAGCTACATGTCTTGCAATCTGCTCCGCAGGATTGCTGAGCGCCCTCAGCAGTTGACGTTGTACTTGCTGGCTGCTGATGACAATGCATGCGACTCAACCAATGCACCCCTCGCCTTTCGCTAGTTCTGTGCTGCAAGACTGTTGAGCGTCTGAAGTGCCGGGTGCTTTACCGCTGGCTGCTGGAAACCATTCAGCTGCTCATGTGCTGCGCTATATGTGGTTGTTTTGGCTTCCGCTCCTGGTTGATTGGAGCCGCTGACGAGCTGCTGATCATCTGCACAAAATACATTATGGTAATGCAACGTGTGCGTGCAGGACCGCTCAGCGCCTTGAGTGGTGGGTGCTGTACCTGCTGGCTGCCGACGACAACGGCACCCCATGTGACTCAATTTGCGCGTACGCACCTACATTGTTTTGTTGCTGCGCTGCAGTACCACACATAACATTCTGACAACTGCCCGTCTCTTCTGCTGTGCTCATCTCCGTCTGCAGGACTGCCGAGCGCCTTGAGTGGTGGGTGTTGTACCTGCTGGCTGCCGACGACAACGGCATCGTGAGCAAGGAGAAAATCCGCGCCTAGTACGACGGTAGCCTGTGGTACAAGATCGCAGAGGATGTGGAAGCCAAGGGGGCGGCACGCGCAGCAGTGCAGAAGGCCAAGTGGCACTAAGCCGTAGTAGCACACGCCATGGCGCCCTGGAGGTGTCCGGTTGCAAGCATGGCATTGCATACTTGGTGCATGGCCAGTGTGGCCTGCGGCAGCCTGTGGTACAAGATTGCAGAGGAGGTGGAGGCCAAAGGGGCGGCACGCGCAGCAGTGCAGAAGGCCAAGTGGCACTAAGCCGTCTGCAGCCTGCTTGAAGCGTGCCTGCTGCATGTCACTGCCGGCACGCACAGCAGTGATGGCTGCGCAGAAGACCGGGGTGACCTGGAGATGTTCAGTTGCAAGCATGTCAGTGCATATGCATATGTATATGTTAATGCATGGCCAGTGTGATTGTAGCCTGTGGTACAAGATTGTAGATGAGGTGGAGTT
Organism: Tetradesmus lagerheimii; assembly: GCA_902809745.2. NCBI lineage: Eukaryota > Viridiplantae > Chlorophyta > Chlorophyceae > Sphaeropleales > Scenedesmaceae > Tetradesmus > Tetradesmus lagerheimii. Next base: position 41,898 of record CADDIJ020001945.1, on the reverse strand, counting down.
GGATGTTTGCTGCCGCAGGTCGGACCTGTTGGTTGGTAACCTTTCTTGTTTGACTGTGCATGAGTTGAGCATCAGCAAGCCAGTGCTAGTCTGGCGGTGACTGTGCTGTGCATCCACTGACAATTTGCAAATTTGCATTTAAATGAGGTGGTAAGTAGCAGCTGATAGAAGCTGTGTCACGTGTAACACTGGCTGCTTTACTGCTTGCCATGGCCCAGAAACGAGTACCGCTGCAACAATTGGTTGCACCATGGTGGCCACTGACTACCATAGCAAGCTGCTAGCTGTTGCTCTGCAACAGAAGCGGTGAGCCACAACCGCACCAGCAACACATGACAAATCACGGCTCAAACAATCCGATTGCAGGCCCAGCCATGACACTTCTGGGAAAGACAGTACATGCAACACAGGCCTCCTGACTGCGAGTGCGCTGCGGCAGCGCTGTCGCAGACCTGCACTGCATGTGCAAAAACGTGATCGGATACCTTTGCGGCACGATCATGCGTCATGGAGCATGCTCAGTTGATCAGGCGCCGACCTTGTCATGACTCAGCAGTCCACAAGTTCACCCAAACCTTGTCAGAAGGTATGCAGATCATCATCATCAACATCATCATCATCATCATCATCATCATCATCATCAAATTACCAGATCAAGCCATAGCATCAACGCCATCGGCCCCGCGCCCCCCTCCCCGGGGCGGAAGAAAGAGGGAGCACCGCTCCATTATGTTTGCAACTATTACGCACATCCCAAGCTTTCACAAGATACGCAGCAATGCTCCTAGACACTAGTCGGCAAACCCCCTTGCTACCCCAAACATCATCAGAAACAGAACGCAACAACTTGGTCAATGCATCAGTCAATGACAATACATTGCGCAATTTTCCAGCGCCACCAGCAACTGTCTGTTGCAAAACAGACCGAATCTCATCCAACATAGTATCTCTTTGAGCAGAAGTGGCAAGACAATCAAACATCAGATGTGACAAAGACTCAACATTCTGACCACAAGCAGGACACGCTGTATTAGAATCTGCTCTGCTACCCCCATAACGACTGGTACGCTCGTGCACACAATGACATCCCATGCGAACACGCATCAGCAACTCAACGCCACGTGTTGGCGCACCAGCACACAAAAAATGGCCTGGGCCGTTTGAAGCGCATGGCATCAGCATGCGTAGGGTGAACATGCATGACGTAACGGCTCAAAGTAGAGTGTTGCAGTGATTCACAAGCAATTCTATCGGCATGCAGCTTCTTGACCTGACAGCTGATGTGACTCTTGCATGCACTAGCGCGATCAGCCGCTGCTGCAACATCCACACCATACTTGCACAACAAACTCTGCACATACTTATGCCACGGTGTTACTGCAACAGCATCACTGGGGCGCTTCCACTCAGCAGAAAATACCTGACGTGGCAGCCTGGAATCCTGCAATCGCTGAACCCTAAAGTAATACTCCATTGCCCTCTGATGAAGCCACATGTGCAATGGCTTCACACCCCATTCAGCCAGCAGAGTCGAGGAGTAAGGACGCTCTTTGCCACAACGCATTGCACATTTAATGATGTCAGTCTGCACTTTGTCAATCTGCTGTAACTGCCTTGTAGTTGATGGGAACCAGACCTCACTGCCGTACTCAACAATTGGGCGAATGCATGTCAGCAAAATGATACGCTCGACTTCCACACTGATGTGCCGGCTCTTCCAGATTGGCATGAGCCCACCCTTCACACGATGTACTTTTGCCAACATCTTCTCAAAGTGCGTGTTCCAATTGCAAACATTGTTGAACCACAAGGTAGCAGTACTCTGGCACAACAGGCACGGGAACACCATTCCAAACAATGCCAGAAGCAGCCAACTGGCTGGGCTGCCTACCTGGTGACACGTGCATGACAGCAGACTTAGAGCTATTCAGTTTGAAACGCCACTTACAACTGTAATCATAAATTGTTGCAGCAACAGCCTGAACCTCAGCCAGGGATCCGCACACAGCAACAAAATCATCAGCCTGCATGGCTGCCACAACCTGACCAGCCGGTTCATCAGTAGGGCCCATCAAAGTGTTTCAGGGTGCTTTGCATGCACCTCATGCAGCAGATCATCAATGAAGTACAGGTACAGTGTTAGGGAGGTAACATCACCCTCATGCAGACCAAGGTCACATGTGAAGCTGTCAGTGACGTGGCCTTCGTGGGACACCACGCGGCGGACACCCTGATACAGGTTGTAAAGCACACGGAACATCTTCCCGCGCACACCTATATCCCACAGTTTTTGGAAGAGCCCATCAAGCCACACTGTCGGAAAAGCCTTGTAGGTGTCAACAAACAGCACAAAAGAATCCTTGCCTTCAGCTTTCCACCCACCCAACACCTCACTTAGCACGCTCTGGTGGTCGGCACAGCTGCGCTTAGGACGAAAGCCGTTCTGGCTCTCATGCAGCAGCGGCGTTTCTGCTGCTGCTGCTGCTGCAGCAGCAGGCACGCGTTTCTGCTGCTGCTGCTGCTGCTGCAGCAGCAGGCACGCGTTGCTGCTGCTGCTGCTGCTGCTGTTGCTGCTGCTGTGTTGCTGCTGCTGCTGTGCCGGCTGCTGCTGCTGCTGTTGTGCCGGCTGCTGCTGCTGCTGTGCCGGCTGCTGCTGCTGCTGCCGTGTTGTGCTGTCAGTCTGTAGCCCGCCTTCTGCAAACTTGATTAGGCGCTGGTTGTGAACGCTGGTGTAAAACTTGTAGAGCACGCTGAGCAGAGTGATACCACGGTAGTTGGTGGGGTCTGTCAAATCACCCTTCTTGGGCATGTTCACAACTGTGCCTGGCACCTGGTGCACCTGCTCAAGTTCCCACATCAGCTTGCAATACTGTAGCAGCATATCAGTGGCTGTGCTGCCTCCATATTTAAGTAGCTCATTGACAATGCCCTCCTCAGCCGGGTTGCCGGCTTTGCCAGTACGCAGCCTCTGCATGCAGTCAGACACTTCATCAGCAGTGATGGGCAGGTCAAGCGGGGTGGCAGGGGAGTCAGCAGAGTCCTGCAGGTATTGTTGCACGTTAGTTGCGACTTGAGACATGTGCTGAGCATCAAACTGGGGATTGGAGGAAGCAAATGCTGCATGGCTGCCAATACGCTCATAATGACACTTGAAAGCATCAGCTTTCTCAGCCGGGGTAGATGCCACATGCCCAGAGGGATGCTGCATGACACTGTAAACTGCCTCGCTGACATGCTTTGGGCACAGACGACGCACAAGCTGCCACATATCCTTTTCTCCAAGCTGGCTGTCATCATTCAAGCGGTCTGTGTAAGCAGAAGTGATTGCATGCTCGCACTGCTTTCTGTACTGCTTTTCTGCTGCTTTGACCAGCTGTGCTGTCGCCTTCTGCTGCTGTTTGAAAGCAGCGTAATCTGCCACGAGGCCCGACTGCTTGTAGCGCTCATAAGCCTGCACCCTGTCCCGCCTAGCATCTGTGAGCTCCTGAGACCACCATGGGAAGGACTTGCAAACCCAAACCTTCTTGTAGCCAAAGCTGGCATTGACAGCGTGACGAAGGGCTGCCAACATTTGCTCATGGACTTGCTTCACTGCATTACTTGCTGTTAATTGACCTGCAGAAGCCTGTTGATGCAAAGCATCAATTGCGGATGTGTAAGCTGCACCAAGCTGTGACAGAGCGTCCTGATATGACTCGAGTTCGGTTGACTGCTCCCCGTTCTGCAACCGGAAGTCCTTGGGCTGCGCGTTGAGGTGCAGCACAACCTGTTTGGCAGGGCGACGCACAACAGGCCTGACAAAGCGGGCAAATACAGGCAGGTGGTCAGTCGCAGCCGTAGTGTGCGTCCCAACTGTGGCTGTTGGCCTGGCAGCAGCGTTGCAGGGCATAGCAATGTTAGCAGAAGCAATTATTTAATCAATCAAAGAGCCCCGCCTGGTGCCGCCGTGTGACCTGTCACATGTAATGTGCTGGTGAGGGGAGGTGGGCGCTGTGCGGGCATTGAGGGAGTACAAGTTAGTGGCGTTTAGGATTGAGAGGAGCATGCGGCCATTGTCATTGACGGTTGTTTCACCATGCATACCAATACGCTCTGTTAGTCGAGACGCGCATCCAACGCGTGCATTATAGTCACCCATCACCACCACAGATCCCCTGCTAGACAGGTACTCCAGGTCCTCCTGCAGCGCTGCGTAAGCAGCTCTCCTCACTGTTGCAGACTTGCCCATGTCAGGCATGTAAACCACTCCAACAAACAACTTGCGCGCACCTCCCTGCCCTGGCATCACCAGCCACAGTGCTTCATCGTACTGCTGATCAGAAAACTGATACACTTTCACAGCGTTTGCAACAGAGGCATGCACGACCAACCCAACACCGCCAGAGGCACGCTCCCCTTCCCTTACAACCCTGGGCTTACTCATGTAAATTTAGCCGGGGATGAGATCGGCAGGCAGCTGCTTTCCCTGTGCCTCCTTGGTTTCCACAAAGCCCATTATGTCACATCGGGGGTCCTTGAGCAGGTGATGAACCTCCACTAGTTTTAGCCCAGCCTTTGGCATGTTGTTGACATTGAGCACACCAAAACGCAACCCACTGTTATTCGGCTGCACAGGTGCCCTGTTGGGGCGGTGACGGCGCTGTTGAGAGGCCCTGTTGCGGCGCTGGCTGTTCCTGCGGCCGTGCTGCTGGCTGGCACCACCAGCACCAGGTGCTGCTGGCTGTGTGTTTCTGGGCAGCTGCTCCTCGTCGTCTGACGCAGGGACAAGCTCTTCCTCTTCTGTCTCAGGAAGAACAAGCTCCTCCTCCTCTGAGGCAGGAACAAGCTCCTCTTCCTCATCCTATGTGCACCCAGCTGATGCAAAGTCGTCGTCTGCTGAGGCATCCTGGGACAGCTCAGCATCAGGCTCAAGAGCAGCATAGTGGTTAGACAGCACCAGGCCGGCGCAGAGCTGCTCGCGCCGACCCACCTGGCGAAGGCCTGCATATGCCCTAAGGCCTGCACTGAGGACGACCATCCCATTGAATGTGAAGACAGCACGCCAGCACAGTATGCGTTGCAGCTGCTGCTTCAGCATAACGACCATGCAGGCTGTCAGCTGGCGCACTGCAGATGATGGCAGAGTGAACACAACTACTGTCTGTCCTGACCAGAATGCTCTGCCAATGAGCAAGTCACGCGGTGCGCCTTCACCTGACATCTGCGCAATTGCACCCATGCCTGCAGCCCGCACCTGGGCGATGGTGGTGGCTGTCCTGCGCGGGCCAAACAGCTTCACCTGATATCCACAACTGTTGATCCCTGGTTTGACGGGTCTGGGTGCGGCTAGACCCAGGAGTTTGTCGGCTGGACGGCTCCAGCCTCAGTTGCAGCAGGGGCACCAGGTGGTGCAGCTGTAGCAGCACGAGCAGCGGCAGGGGGGCAGCAGCTGCAGCAGGGTTTGCAGGGTTAGTAGAAAGCGCGGCAACGCGGGTCGTACGGTTCTCAGTGGGGGGCGTACCCACGTAGCTGCCTGCGGCAGCAGCATATGTCTCAGTGAACAACACCCTACGCCATGCACCCTGCAGCCACACATGTGTGTTAGGATCAGGGCATGGAGGGGCAGACGACGGGCCTGAGCCAAAGTTGGGGTTGGTGACCGGATGGCCTTCGCCATCAATCACCACATAATGCCTGGACAGGCGAGCCACAGGACCACAGGGGCCAGGAGCTGGCCGCTGGCCTGCAGGAGCCCCTGTGGCCCTGCTGGCCTGCGCTGCCAGGCTTTGTTCCTGAGACGTCCTGTGGTCCTGTGTCATGGTTAGCAAACACTTGTGAAGCAGGGGCGGCAGGGCGGGCGGCAGGTGCAAACCACACGGGTAGCAAGAGCAGCGGCAGCTGCATCAACAGTCACAGATGCAGCAGCAGTAGCAGCAGACCATACGGCACACAACATGAAACCCGCCACAGGATCGGCCATACGGCTGGCAGGTGTATATGTGTGCATGTGGTATGCTGATGCTGCTGCTCACACATGTAATAGTTGCTGGCAGTTGCTGCCGTGCTGCTCATGCATGCTGTTCTACTGCTGTTGCTGCTGCTGCTGCTGCAGAGCTGGTAGTAACTGGAAGGCAGGTGAGTCTGCAAATCCATGCTGCGTACATTGCATCACGTTCAGTGCAATGTAATCCCACTTGGATTTGCCAGTGTAAGCAGTCCGCCAGGCAATCCGTCGGTCTGCTCCCAGCAGTGACCGTTGTAGTGGGCGTGCTCCCCCTAGCAGGTTGATCTCCTTGCAGCCTTTGCCATTGCAGACCACATATTCCAGTGTACCATTCCGCGTATATTTGAGTCCAAGCAGCACAGCATCGCCTCGAACGTAGCGTCCAATACAGTGTGGTAGGGGAAGCGCCTGCTGCCCTGTGCCCATAGTCCGCTGATCGCTCCCTGCACGCCACCCTTCTTCACAAGCATCATGGATACAAGGGTGAAAAAAGGATCAGCGCGCCCGCAGGCGCGCTGTGAGAGCAAACGTTTGAACTGAAAGTTCAAACGCAGTTGCAGGCGCTGAGCGCTGTTCACCGTCTGCAGCGGCCGACGTGTTGTGAAAAGGTTTTTTTGGATGAATATAGATATGTATTTGGCTGTTCGATGCGCACTGGCCTCCAAGGTCGCCGCCCCCGCAAAGTGATTGATTGATTGATTGAGGCGCAGCTATGCTAGCCAAACAGTGTTTGTTGTACACGCGCAGATTGTGCGGGCGCGGGCCGATGCGTTGATGCTATGGCTTGATTGGCGGCTGTGCTGAACAGTGTATAGTGAATGATCTTAGGCAGATCCTGGACTCCAGGTAAAAGCAACTTTATACCCCAATGCAAAGCTTGTGTGCATGCAGCCGTGGTTGGCGGCCTTGACCTTGGCCTTGACTGCCAACAGCCAGGTGATGCTATCACCTGTTGTTGCAAACACACTCATCGATGATGTCAGCAACTGCTGCAAACGCTGCAACACGCGCCACAAAATGAGGTATGAAGAGCTATGCAAAACAGCGGCCCACATTCGCCACCTCTGGCAGCTCCGCCTCGCAAACAGCTGCAGCCTGCCACTGACACAGCTAGGCGCGCTGATCCTCGCCAACACCACGAACCATACACTGCGCCGTAACACGCAGAAGCTGCAGGTGACTATGCACCAAACACAGCAACACAGCTCGTGCTTACCGCATCACCCACTGCGACATGTGCGACAGCAGCCGAAACAAACACAAGCACCAGCTGCCGCATCCTGATGCAGTTTCGAAACAAAGCTTGAGGCAGCATAAATTACATGCATTGAAGCCACAGTGCAGCATACGGTGACACCAACAGATGCTGCCGGCAGAAGCAGAAGTGGCGTTGCTGCTGCAAGCCAGCTGCCCTGGCATGTGCTGCAACATCTCAACGACAATGCTGCTGCAAAGCCGCACAGTCGGCGTGCTGCAACTGCGGAGGAGTCGTGCAGCCTACATCATACAATTTGACTCCCACGACTGAGCAGAAGAAAAAATTGAGATGCACCTGTACCCGCCCACCACCCTGCTCGCAATGCTCCACGCAGCAGAGCTCACAGCATGGCGGTAGCATCGGCTGCTGCCACATATCTGTTTCATGCAGCTCACGCTTCCTGCTGTGCACTGCCTCACTCGCCTGTAGAAATGGCGCATGTGCACTAGCAGCACCGCAAATGAAGCAGCTGCTACAGCAGGACATGCGCTGCTGCTTTCACGCTTATGCTTCCTGGATGATGCTGTGCACTGCCTCGCTGGCCTCTTCGCTGTCTCCTCGCGACACCACCTTCATTGCTACCTGCCCGTCAGCACCCATGCCAAACGACAACCTGTGACACAGCAGCAGCAGCAGCACAGGAAGAAGAGGTGAGCGCCAAGTGACATTGTCAGATGTTGTGGTCAGCAGCAGTCTGCAAGTGCGTGGCGAGGTGTCCATTCCATACAACCAGTAACTGATGTCACTCATGTGCCTGCGCCGAGCTGTGGGAATGAACCTCCAGCAACACGCCCGCTCACTGTGTTGCAGACCAACACTCCTGCATGCCAGGCGCATGTGACGGCAACAATGGTGGCCCGCATCAAGCAGCACTCACCTGCAGCATTGCATGCACAGATCGCGATTCCCAATCTCACCCCACAGAAGAAGAAGCGTACAGCGCCATTGCACTGCAGTCCCACCGCTCACAGTTGCAATCACTTGCAGCAACACATGCACGGCTTGCAAGCAACAATGCAGCAGAATATCCAAAGCAGCAGCAGGTCGCACTTTTGCATTGCAGCCCCAGCGCACCGCTCACCTGACCAGTGCGCGCGTGTCGCCTAAGAACTGCCCTGCCAGCAGCACAGTTGGCAACAATCCTATCCAAAGCAGCAGTGGATACCACTTCTGCACTGCAGCCACACCGCTCACCTGACCAGTGCGCGTGTGTCGCCTGGGAACTGCCCCGCCAGCAGCACTGTGTGGCTGCGTGCGTTGGGTGGCACTGCCTCGGTGCCCTCGCAGGGGTGCATGCCCAGGATGCCCATCACAGTCTCAACAGTGTCCTGCGTTGCATGAAATGCAGAGGTGTGGTTAGATCCAGCGCAAACAGCGCTCGCCTTTGCGGCTCACAAGGGTGCATGCCCAGGATGCCCATCACCGTCTCAACGGTGTCCTGCGTGGCATGCATCACAATCACAGCAGAGACAACACATCAGAGCTTAAGGTACACTGAACTGTACAGTGTAAGAACCAGCGCAAGCAGCGTTTGCCCCTGTGCTTTGATGGGTGCATGCCCAGGATGCCCATCACTGTCTCAACGGTGTCCTGTGTTGCATCAATTGCAGAAGAGCACATAAAAGCTTGAGGCATGGTTGAGTGCAAGAACAGTGTCCTGCGTTACATGTAGAGCAAAGAGTCACACAGGGTATCTTGACACACACAAAAGCATGCCCAGGATGCCCATCACCGTCTCAACGGTGTCCTGCATTGCATGTACAGCAGAGGGTCACATGAGAGCTTGAGGTATGGTTAGAAGAACAAGCGCAAACAGAGGTCGCCTTTGCGGCTCACAGGGGTGCATGCCCAGGATGCCCATGACAGTCTCAACGGTGTCCTGCGTTACATGCATTATATTCACAGCAGAATAACACATCAGAGCTTGAGGTACGGCTGAGTGTGAGAACCGACGCAAGCAGCGCTTGCCCCCTGTTCTTTGAATGGTTGCATGCCCATCACCGGTCTCAACGGTGTCCTGTTTTGAATGTACAGCAACGAGTCACACAGGGTATCCTGTAGAACTTCACACACACACAGCGCATGCACAGGATGCCCATCACCGTCTCAAAAGCGTCTTGCACTACATGCAAAGCAGACGAGCTTGAGGCATGGTTGGATGTAATCACCAGCGCAAGCAGCGCTAGCTCCTGCGATTTGTATGGTTGCATGCCCAGGATGCCCATCACATGTGACACTTCGGAAACATCGCCCATCACTGGCCTGCAGAACCACAACACGCACCTGCAGGAGTTCGCGTGGCCCCAAGCCGTAGTCGTCCTCTCGCTCAGTCGCTGGGACAACTGCCCAAAGCAAGGACACCACCTTACAACTTCCACCGCCAGGCACCACGAACAGTGCACGCCGACAGGCAACGCAAGCATCAGAAAGGCAATCGAGCAGCCAGGCACGCAGCCACACGCACCTGCAGGTGTTCATGCGGCCCCAGGCCGTAGTCGTCCTCCCGCTCAGTGGATGAACCTACACAAGTGCACGCAAACCATAGACAACTCTGCAGTCAAACTGAAAAGCACGCCCACCTGCAGGTGTTCGCGCGGCCCCAGGCCGTAGTCGTCCTCCCGCTCCGTGGCCTGCTCCAGCGTCTCCCACGCGCCCCTGAAGTTGCCCAGCAGCAGCGGCTGGATGTAGTCCGAGCCAGACACCTCAACGTCCTCCAACTGCAACAGCAACCAGACAAAAAAGGCCAGATGTAAGCAGGTCCAATAATGGAGCAGCAGCGGCCGATGCAGTCGCTGCCAGACACCTCCACGTCCTCCAACTGCAAATTTGAACCAGACAGAAGGGCAATGGCGAGCAATTAAGCAAATCGATGCTGCATGGCGTCTATATTGTAGTTGGCAATGCTGTATGCCGTTTGACCATCGCAGCAGCAGCAGCAGCGGCCGGATGTAGTCGCCGCCAGACACCTCCACATCCTCCAACTGCAACAGCAAACAGACCAAAGGAGGGCAGGTGTGAGCGTTTGACGCAGCAGCAGCAGCTGGATGTAATCCGAGCCAGACACCTCAACGTCCTCCAACTGCAACAGCAACGTAGCATCATGCAGGTGTGAGCGTTGGAGCAGGTAGATGTGAGAATGCTGCATGATACAATGGACGCAGCAGCAGCAGCAGCAGCGGCCGGATGTAGTAACTGCCAGACACCTCAACGTCCTCCAACTGCAGCAGCAACAAGGCAGGGTGGCAGGGGCGAGCAATTGAGCAGGCGGAGAAAAGAATGCTGCATGAAACAATGGACGCAGCAGCAGCAGCGACCGGATGTAGTCCGAGCCAGACACCTCCACGCCCTCCAACTGTAGGCGACAAACAACAAGCCAGCACACAGGCATCAATCAGCCAGCTACATGGCATGTGGTGCTGACGGTCAACAAGTTGGCGTGGGATGCGTTGCAGCATCAGGGTGGCGTTCAGCTGCAGCATTTGTCCAGACATAGTTGAGCCCGAAGCCTGCCGCTAGATAGAGTGGCAGCTCGGTGACACAAGCCTCATTGTGCCTGGCACTTCGACTGTGTGACTGCTGCTCAAAGCCTTGCTCGTTTGTTCCCGCACATAATTTCCTCTTGCACTGATGATGTATTATTGCCGACGGCCACTACTTTCTACCGCCGCTGCATGCACATTTCGCAATATTAAGTCTCACTTCCCACCATAAAGTTCTCAGCTGGTACTCTTCATAGCCCTCCTCCTCGGCCTCCCCTGTGCTCGGGTCGTTCTCCTTCACAGTGAACTTGAGCACGCAGCACATCCCACCCCCTCAAACTCGCACCGTGAAGTTCTCGCCTGGTACTCGTCTTCATTACCCTCCTCCTCGACGTCCCCTGTCCTCAAATCGATCTCCTTCACAGTGAACTTGAAGGAAGGAGGAAGGATGCTGCTAATGTCCTCGCGACTCTCCGCAGGACTCTGTCGATTGCTGGCTATATACACACCGGCCCTGCTAGGTATGCAGTTCACCGTACGGGGTGATTCCCACATGCTGCCTAGTAAGGGGTGTAAGGGTCTAGGTGGTCTACCTTACACCGAAAATAGAGAGAATAATCAGTCTGCTTTCCGCCTCCCCAGTGGGTGAGGCGCGGTTGCCGATGCCGAAAGGTATGGCTTACAAGGATTGATTACTATTACAGTGAACTTGAGCACGCAGCCCACCCACCCTCAGATTCACACCAAGAAATTCTCACCTGGTACTCATCTTCATAGCCCTCCTCCCCAACCTCCCCTGTGCTCGGTTCCATCTCCTTCACCATCAACTGCCCGCACGCAGCACCTCCCACCCCACCAAACTCGCACCGTGAAGTTCTCACCTGGTACTCATCTTCATAGCCCTCCTCCTCAGCCTCCCCTGTGCTGGGGTCAATCTCCTTCACGGTGAACTTGAGCACGCAGCCCATCTTGCCCGTTGACAGCCCGGCGGGCCGCCGAAGCACGCTGAAGCACTGGCCCACCTCGTTGAGGAGCATGCTGGCCAGCGGCAGCACCGTCTCAGCCTCAAACTCGGGCTGCGCAGGACATAAACAAACAGGCGGCAACGGGCAGAGCATGAGGCAGAGTTCAATCAGCAGTGCAGACAGTCAAGACGCGGCAGAAACCCTAAGCACATGTGACAAGCATCCGGCCTGTGTTTACACACAGGCATCGCGATGAGAGCACAGGCATGCTGGCCAGCGGCAGCACCGTCTCAGCCTCAAACTCGGGCTGCAAAAACAGGCAGCAACAAGCAGCACACATGGTGGTTAGTTCAGAAGGACCTGGAGAACCAGCAGTCGATGCAGACAGTCAGACGCAGCACATACCCTGAGCACATGTAGCGGCATGCTGCCGGTGTTTACACGCAGGCTTGCGCTCACAGCACAGGGCATGCTGGCCAGCGGCAGCACCGTCTCAGCCTCAAAGTCAGGCTGCGCATGAAAAGAACAAGCAGGCAGCAACAGGCAGCACATGTGGTGTCAGGCTCCAAAGTCAGGCTGTACATGATAACAACAACAGGCAGTGACAGGCAGCACCGTCCCAGCCTCAAACTCGGGCTGTGCATCAAATGGACAGACAGGCAGCAACGACGGCAAGTCATGCGGTCAATTTCGGCGGCAGCACCGTCCCAGCCTCAAACTCGGGCTGTGCATCAAAAGGACAGACAGGCAGCAACGACGGCAAGTCATGCGGTCAATTTCGGCGGCAGCACCGTCCCAGCCTCAAACTCGGGCTGCGCATCAAAAGGACAGACAGGCAGCAACGACGGCAAGTCATGCGGTCAATTTCGGCGGCAGCACCGTCCCAGCCTCAAACTCGGGCTGTGCATCAAAAGGACAGACAGGCAGCAACGACGGCAAGTCATGCGGTCAATTTCGGCGGCAGCACCGTCCCAGCCTCAAACTCGGGCTGCGCATCAAAAGGACAGACAGGCAGCAATGACGGCAAGTCATGCGGTCAATTTCGGCGGCAGCACCGTCCCAGCCTCAAACTCGGGCTTTACCGGACAAAAACAAACAGGCAGCAACGGGCAGAGCACGAGGCAGAGTTGAATCAGCAATGCAGACCGTCAGACGCGGCAGAAACCCTAAGCACTTGTGACAATTATGCTGCCTGTGTTTGCACGCGCGCTCGCAATGAGAGCACAGAACTGTCGGTCAGCGGCAGCACCATCTCAGCCTCAAAGTCGGGCTGCAGATGAACAGTCAAACAGGAAGCAACGGCGACAATCATGCGGTCAATTTCACCGGCAGAACCGTCTCAGCCTCAAAGTCGGGCTGTGCATCAATAGGAACAAACAGGCAGAAACGGCGGCAATCATGCGGTCAATGCGGTCAATGCGGTCAGCAGCAGCACCATCTCAGCCTCAACTCAAGCTGCGGATGACGAGTCAAACAGGCGGCAACGGCGGCACTGATGCGGTCAGTTTCAGCGGCAGCATCGTCTCAGCCTCAAACTCGAGCTGTACATGGAAAGAACAAACAGGCAGCAGCGGGCAGCACACATGGTGTCGTGCTCAGCAGGGGCTGGCAAACCAGCAGACAGTCAGACGCAGGGGTCAGCCAGCGCCAGCCCTGTCTCAACCTCAGTCAGGCTGCGGATGAACAGTCAAACAGGCAAGAACGGCGGCAATCATGCGGTCAACTTCAGCAGCAGCACCATCTCAGCCTCAAACTCGGGCTGCGAATGAAAAAGACAATCAGGCAGCAACAAGCAGCACACGTAGTGTCAGCCTCAAAAGTCGGGCTGTACATGAAAAGAACAAACAGCAGCACCAGGCAACACCGTCTCAGCCTCAAACTCGGGCTGCAGATGATTGAAGCAAGCAGAGAGCAACGGGCAGCGGTTTTGTTTTCAGCACCTTGAAAAACCATCAGGTGCAGATGCAACAGTCTGACGCAGCGGTGTTCCTAGGCGCATGTTGCCGCCACGCTGCCAACAGTATGATCACACCAAGTTGGCGCTGCAAGTACACGACACCAGGCATCAAGACACACCAGTTGTAGAAATACTTGACACGCACATACACAGGATGAACAGGCGTACACAAGAAGCTGCCCCCTGCACCGCATTAGCGAGGTCTGCACAGTACGCAATACACAACAAGACCAATAGGCATGAAAAATAGGAGCACATACACAGGATGAGCAGGTGTACACACGTGCTGCCCCGCTCACCGCATCAGCGAGGTCTGCACACTACGCACTACACATCAACAAGACCAACAGGCAGGCATGAAGAATGAAAGCACATACACAGGTATGTGCAGAAGTACACAAGAAGCTACCGCACTCGCCGCATCAGCGAGGTCTGCACACTACGCACTACACATCGACAAGACCAACAGGCATGCAGAATAGGAGCACATACACAGGTATGAGCCCACGTACACGAAAAAGCTGCCGCACTCACCGCATCATATGTGTGAAAAATAAGAGCACATACACAGGATGAACAGGTGCACACAAAGAAGCTGCCCTGCTCACCACATCTGCGCGGTCTGCACACTACGCATTACACATCAACAAGACCAACAGGCATGAAGAATGGGAGCACACACACAGGTATGAGCCCAAGTACACCGAAAGCTGCCGCACTCACCGCATCAGCGAGGTCCAGCATGACGCTGCAAGTACATGGCACTAAGCATCGACACACCAACAGGCATTACTAACAAACACATACACAGTATGAACAGGTAGATACAGACCGCTCACCACATCAGCGAGGTCCAGCATGACACATCAATGACACCATGATGCATGAATGATAACAAACGCACATATGCAGGTGTGAGCATGCGTACGGGTGCTGCCCTTCTCACCGCATCTGCGAGGCCCAGCATGACGCTGACGCTGACTCTGGCTCATCCCATGCACTACACATCCACAAGACCGACACGCATGAAGAATGGGAGCACATACACAGGTATGAGCCCAAGTACACAAAGAAGCTGCCGCACTCACCGCATCTGCGAGCTGCGAGGTCCAGCACGACGCAGTACACACAAACAAGACCAACAGGCAAAGAATAGGAGCACATACACACGCAAAAGCTGCCGCACTCACCGCACCTGTGAGGTCCAGCATGACGCTGCAGGTATATGGCACTAAGCATCGACACACCAACAGGCATCACTAACAAACACATACACAGTATGAACAGGTGTATACAGGCCGCTCACCGCATCAGCGAGGTCCAGCATGACGCTGACATTCTCCAGGCACTGCTCCGCGATGGTGTTGGTGCAGTCAAACTGCAGCACCAGGTGCTCCGCAAACACGTGCTTTACTGCATGGATGGCGTACTCGGTGTCCTCCTCGGTGAGCCTGCAGGGGTGCAACAAGGTCAGATGCAGGACAGTTGCTGTATAGGGTTCAGCTTCAACCTAAATGCAGCTGACAGACACGTGCTTCACTGCGTGGATGGCGTACTCAGTGTCCTCCTCGGTTAGCCTGCAGGGGTGCAAGAAGGTCGGATGCAGCAACTTGTTGATTGGGTTTGGATGTGCAGTGACATCACCAGCTTCGACCTGCATGCAGCTGGCAGAGTCAACTGTCCTGCCCAGCCAGTGTAAGCACATGTGCTTCACCACGTGGATAGCGTACTCAGTGTCTTCCTTAGTGAGCCTGTAAGGTTGCAAGAAGGTGGCATGCAGGAGAGATGCAGGACAGTTGGTGTTAAGGGTTCTACATGTGCGAGGACATCACCAGCTTCAACCTGCATGCAGCTGGCAGACGAATGTCCTGCCCAGTCAGCACACAACGGAGCAAACACGTGCTTCACCGCGTGGATGGCGTACTTGGTGTCCTCCTCAGTTAGCCTGCAGGGGTGCAAGAAGGTGACACGCAGGGCGATTGATGTTCAGGGTTCTATATGTGCGGGGACATCGACAGCTTCAAGCTGCATGCAGCTGGCAGACTCAATTGTCCTGCCTAGTCGGCAACAGAACGGTGCAGTCAAGCACTGTTATGGATGTGGGCGCTAGATATGGGAGCGAAAATGGCGTACTCAGTGTCCTCCTCGGTGAGCCTGCAGTTGGCATATGAGGTTGTAAACACGGGATGAACTTGTGTTGGGGTGCATGCACCGTCAAGGTGGTATAACAGTTATGTTGCTCTCTACACACAGGCGCCCAAATCACCAGTGCACACCCCTTCGAAACAACACAGCATCTACAACATCGTGTGAGGCATCACATCACGTCACCAAGAGACCAGATCAACTTACCGCACAGGCGCGCAGCTCTTGAAGAGTTGCCCCAGCGAAGCAAACTCAAGCACTGTATCATTGATATGGGCGCTGACACCTCCTGACCCTGCGCAGGAGTGGCAAACCACACTGCCACAAGCTGCACGAATCGTAGCCAGCGCCACACTAGCAGCCTACAAGACTGACGGCAACAACCAGCAACACACCACACTCGCAACGCTGCCCCGTTATAGTGATGCCCCTACTCTCCCAACTGAGCATGCAACCCACACAACTGAGCATGCAAGTTCTGCGCATCCGTTTGCCACCGCTCCCAAACTCACCGCACAGGCGCACAGCTCTTGAAGAGAGGCCCCAGCGAAGCAAACTCAGGCCGCGCCTTGATGATCGCCTCATACTGATTGCTGTAACCAGCAGCAGCACCAGCGTCAGCGCCACCCGCGGAACCGCGTGCCCTGGCACCGCCTGCTGCTGCGCTGCCTGCTGCTGCTGCTGCTGTTGTGCCTGCTGCTGCTGCCATGAGGCCACCAGGAGGCTTGTAAAGCGTTGCTTCTGACGCCACCTTGGGTACAGTAGACTGTAGGGTGAAGCAGGACGGCAGCGGCAGCAGTTACAAAAAGGCACGGCGTCAAGGCATATACTGGGCCTGGAGCATTCAGTGCTAAGCTGCTGGCTGTAGGGTGATGCAATGCTGACAGGCTGTCGTGCAGTCGTTGCGCTGCCAACAACACATGACAAACACAAATGCAATGCTCAGCAATTCAACGTCATTGACCACAGTTAGAAGAAGCAAGTCAACAGCAGCAGCAATAATTCAGCCCAAACCCACCACGTCAAACGGCTGCTGTGTGTCGTCTGCTGCGAGGTATGCGTTGAGTGCGCCCTCCATGGCAGCCAGGTTGAGCTCTAGGCTGGGGCAAATGGCGTCGGGGCTGCCAGCAGAGCCGGCTAGCTGCGTGAGGTGCAGCGTGGCACGGTCGCGCACCTGCAGGCAGCAACATGCAGTGGCGTGTTTCAGTTCCATTCAAAACAAGCCCCCGTGAGGTGCAGCGTGGCAGGGTTGCCCACCTGCAGGCAGCAAAAAGAGGCAGAAAGAAGCGGAGAGATATGTGTTTCAGCAAGTGATGGAATCACCATATGGCCACCAGCATAGCCAGCCAGCTGCGTCAGGTGCAGCGTGCCACGGTCGCGCACCTGCAGGGGGCAAAGAGGCAGAGAGAGGCGGGAATATATGCGTTGGCATGTGTTCAGCAAGTGCCCGTAGCATCGGGGCCGCCA
The DNA here is from genome assembly GCA_902809745.2 of Tetradesmus lagerheimii. Lineage (NCBI taxonomy): Eukaryota > Viridiplantae > Chlorophyta > Chlorophyceae > Sphaeropleales > Scenedesmaceae > Tetradesmus > Tetradesmus lagerheimii. The sequence goes on along the minus strand of CADDIJ020001945.1, from coordinate 24,644 downwards.
GCAGAGCCAGCCAGCTGCGTGAGGTGCAGCATGGCTCGGTCGCGCACCTGCATGATGGCAACAAAGCAGTAAAAGCACAGGTGTGAGGATGATGAGCATTGGGCTTTTACAATATGGCCGCCAGCAGAGCCAGCCAGCTGCGTGAGGTGCAGCGTGGCACGGTCGCGCACCTGCAAGCACAGCAGAAGTGAGTGAGTGGGTAAAGATCTTTCCAACGCTCTACAGCGCCTGACTACAGGCGGCGTGCGGGACACGGGAGGCAACCACAGCAGCAAGGAGAGATAAGCAGTGGCGTGTGTTCTGCAGCAAGTGCCCGTGGCACCGAACCGCCGGCAGAGCCAGCCAGCTGGGTGAGGTGCAGTGTGGCACGGTCGTGCACCTGCACGATGGCAACAAAACGGTGAAAGCCGCTGACCTAGTCACGCCCATCTCTTGTTGTGCAGGTCAGCTGGCGCATTACAATACGATACATTCGTAACCAAGAGCCCTTAAGACAGCCAGACTCTCACTGCTGCTGTCACCAGCCTCACCTCGTCATCGTTGTCGTACAGCGCTCGCTTCAGCAGCACCGCCACGCGCCCCGTCAGCTCCGGCACTCGCGCCCCAAAGCTCGCCAGCGCCGACACTGCTGCTGCACGCACGGTGGCGTTCTCCAGGATGATGCGGTTGTAGATGTAGCGGATGTACCTGCGGCAAAAGTGTTGCAGGCAAACAGCAAAGGCAGAGTGAAAGCAGGAAAACATATTGTTAAAGCTTCTGATGTGACGCTGCTGTGTCATGTTCTGTTTGCTTTGAGCGCGGTGCCGGGATGATGAATTGCAGCTCTGCACATCACAAACGTCCTGGCTGGTCGCCTCTGCTTGCCTAGTCACCGACGCAACTGGCATACTGCTGTCGTCATGTTGCGTATGCGGCGGCGGGAAAACAGCCATTTTGACGCTGCTGTGTCAATGTTCTGTTGGGTGCGTGCGGTGCCAGGATGATGTGCAGCTCTGCACATTGCAAACGTCCTGGCTGGTAGCTTCTGCTTGCGTAGTCACCAATGCAACTAGCATTGGGGACTACTCAACAAAAAGCCACCAGTAAGGACGTTAGCAATCTGCAGAGCTGCACATCATCAACTGCTGCCATCATGTCATGCTCTTTGACCTGCGCAAACAAACCAAACAGGCGCTGCTGGCGCTGCTACTGAAAGGCAACGCTGCTGCTGCTGCTGCTGCTGCCTGCTTACTGTGCCAGCTGCCTATTCTGATACACGGACAGATGTCAACAACAGTCTGAACTTTACACCACTTCTAGCTGTAGCCAGTCACATGTCGATATCACTTCTCGACATGCTCACCGTGCTGGCTCCTTGGTTGTGGCCCCTCCTTCTGCTTGGGTAGTCCCCAATGCAACTGGCATACTGGTGTCCTCGTCATGTCATGCTCATACTGTGTCGTAGGCAAACATTGCAACAGGCGTTGCTAGCGCTGCTACTGGAAGGCAACCATGCTGCTGCTGCTGCCTGCTGCTCGCTCACCGTGCCAGCTGCCTGTTCTGATAGACGGACAGAAGCCAACAACAATCTGAACAATACCTCACCAGTAGCTGTAGCCAGTCACACGACTACATTACTTTCTCAGCATGCTCACCGTGCCGGCTCCTTGGTGGTGGGCCCCTCCTGCCCCAGCTGTCGTGATGTCATGTCATGCTCTTTACCGACCTGTGCAAACAAGCAAACCAGGCGCTGCTGGCGCTCCTACTGCAAGGCAACTATGCTGCTGCTGCCCGCTCACCGTGCCGGCTGCTTGTTCTGGTACACGGACAGAAGCCAACAACATTCTGAACTCTTCTGAACATTCTGAACTTCTGAACTAGAACAACATGCTCACCGTGCCGGCTCCTTGGTGGTGGGCCCCTCCTGCCCCAGCAGGTGCAGGACCTGCACGCTGAGGAAGGTGAACTCGCAGTCCTCAATGAACTCGCACAGGTGCGCCAGGCCAGCCTCACGCGCGTCAGGGATCTGCTGAATCAGCGCGAGGATCGCGCCCACGATCGCCTTCTTGTAGTCGAACCCTCCCTCCTCGCGCAGCACGCTGCTGAGGAAGTTCATCAGCGCGCGGTGCTTGGCGGGGAACTTGAGCGCCAGCGCGCGGATCGCCTCCACGACCACCACCTTGAAGTCGTCCGCGATGTCGCTCATGAAGCCGCCGATCTGCTTCAGCAGCTTGTCCACGCTGCCCTCGCTGCCTGCAAACGTACGAATGGCATGAACAATACAATCTTGTCAGAGGATTGATATGAACTGTGATGTCGCTCATGACGCCGTAAACCTGCTTCAGCAGCTTGTCCACGCTGCCCTCGCTGCCTGCAATTGGGGACGACATGCACATGACAGCTTGATGGCAGTGGTGGCAGCGCGATACTACATGTCCGACATGAAGCCGCCGATCTGCTTCAGCAGCTTGTCCACGCTGCCCTCGCTGCCTGCAATTGGGAACACAACCGCACGACAGCTGGAACATGACCGCAAAACAAAGGTTGTCAGAGGATGTGAATGACTGCAGTATGCAAGGCGAGCAGTGTCAGCGTTGACACTGCTTTAAGCAGAAAGCCGCACACAATGCTCTCTGATTGTCCAGGGTTCGAGGCAGCAATGGCCAAAAGCAAGACAGCCAGACAGCCAGCCGACAAGGCCCACGCTGCCGCACCTGTCTTAAGCAGTGTGGTGATGGCGAGCGTGGCGATGCTCCTGTTCTGGTCTGTGATGAGGCTCTCCATGTCGATGTTGCAGTTGGTCACAGCCATGGGGTGCGTCATCGCCACCTGGAGCACGTGACGACATGATAACATAAGCGTGTGAGGAACGGCTGATATGTAGTAGCTGCTGAGCATTGAATGTGAGCGCATGCTCTTGCAGGCAGTGGCATGAGCTACGACCTGAGCGTGAATGTGCAGACAGCATATCATGTCGATGTTGCAGTTGGTCACAGCCATGGGGTGCGTCATCGCCACCTGCGCACCCAACAGCAGAACACGGTTGCGGGAGCCAAACTGCAGGGTTAGCGAGCTGCTATCTGTGCATGAATGCGCAGACAACTCATGGGGTGCGTCATCGCCACCTGCGCACAGCAAGATATGATAAGCGTGTGAGGACTGGCTAATACATCATGGCTGCTGAGCACTGAGTGAGCGTACACAACGCAGAACAGTTTCAGGAGCCAAACCGCAGGCTTAGCAGCAGCTGATGCAGCTGGTCAAGCTTGCAGCCAGATAGTTTTGCAGGAAATGGCATGAGCTGCTGCCTGTGCATGAATGCGCAGACACTTATGGGGTGCGTCATCGCCACCTGGGGCACAGCAAGATAGGAATAAGCGTGTGACGACTGGCTAATACATCGTGGCTGCTGAGCATCAACGGAGCATTAACGAAGCATGAGGTGCATCATCGCCACCTGCGCACGCAGCGCGCAGAGCAGTTGCGGGAGCCAACCTCCAGGCTCAGCGGCAGCTGATGCAGCTGTTTGGTTGCTCGTTATCTACACCAGCAGGCTGCAGCAAGGACAGTGCCGGCCATCCACATCCAGGCCAGCAGCTCTCAATGACACATGTGCACCACCCTTGCTCGCTGCAACAGTTGCTTCCAAAGCCAGCAGCTTGGGAGGCATGGACAGTCTTGTTGGTGCACGTTGAATGTAACATACGGCAACATACAGCACTTGGCAGTGCAAGCTTGTGGTTGCATACTGACGGGCAGCTGCTCAAATGCAGTTTTGACCGAAACCGCAGCAGCAGGGAAGGCTGCGCTCGTCTTGTTGGTGAACGTTGAACGTGCACTGGCAAGACAAGCGCAGCCTTCCTGTTGCTGCGGCCACGGTCACAGCTGCGTCCGAGCAGCTGCTCGTCAGTATACAACCTCAAGCAGTTGCAACCAGATGATCCTCAAGCAGGAAGCAAATCATGCTTTTTAAGGGCAACGCAACAGTCCTTAACACAACTGCCAACTGCATACGGCTTGAAGCAGCAGCTGCCAGGTACCAAAAGACGTCTCGCCAGACAAGGTCCGTTTCACAACCATGGCTGTGGGGCACACCTTGTTGAGTGAGCGCACTGCAGCAGCTGCGCTTCAAACGCAACCACCAGTTGTTCGTGCGTTTGTGTGTTGAACCAGTCACATGAGTTGCGAGAGCTGTAGAAGCCAAGCGAAAGCAATCATTTTGGCTGTACGCCTCGCCACCCACCTTGTTGAGTGTGCGCACTGCTGCAAAACGCAGCACGGGCTTGCTGCTGCTCAGGAACAGCTGCAGCACCGTGATTGCTGGGGTCAGCTCGCGTGCTGTGACGTCACGCAGGTTGCAGATGGCGCGAGCAGCCTGCAGGACAGCAGCACAACCCCATGTATGATTGATTGATCATGACGTGTGCAGACAGGAGGTTGGCCTGTTGACACCAGCAACCATTCCCGGCAAAGCGCAGCCATGCATATCCAGCATGAATTATCAAGTCGCCCTACCTCGAAGATGGCCAATTCCTGCAACAGCAGCTCTCCAAACCACTGAACAAACCACTGAACGATACATCGCACTCCTTGCAGCCAACCTCAGCAGCAGCCCAGCACTACACACAGAGCAACGCCAAGCCAGGCAGCCCACCTCGAAGATGACGGACTCCACCTTGTGCCGCAGGCAGCTCTCCAGGTACTCATAGAACGGCCGCGCCTCCCCGTTGGGCCCGGGCTGGCTGTCCTGGATCACCTGCACGTGGCAGAGCAGCAGGCCACAGCAGCAGAGCACAGCAGCTGAGCGCGATATATAGGCATTACAACAAACGCATACCCCATCCCTGAGGCAGGCTGGCTGTCCTGGATCACCCGCACGTGGTGGAGCAGCACGCCACAGCAGCAGAACAGCAGAAACGCTGAGCATGAGATCTAGGCAATACAGCAAAGGCATGCCTCGCCATTGGGGCCAGGCTGGCTGTTTTGGATCACCTGCAACATGACAGGTCAGCAGCCGCGGACAGTTGGGTTTGTAGCACACCAGCAGGCACTCCTGAAGTGCAAACCTCCCCTGCTGCTGCTGCTGCAGGTTGGAACTACCGCGTCATGCGCATCCTCACCTGGCTCGCGTAGCGCACCATCAGGCACTGCCCGTACGGGTTAGACTGCACTGCTGCTGTGAGCCTCAACACCTACGGCCTCCAAATCCAAGGGCCACCTGCCCAAATGTCGCGGCATAGACTGTTGCTGTACACAATCTGCTCTGCTGCTGCTACTGCTCCAGCAGTCCAATGTAACCAGACGCCGTGCGCCTCACCCACACCTGGCTCACGTAGCGCACCAGCAGGCACTACGCCAGCGGGCTCTTGACCTGCACTGCTGCTGCTGCTGCCCTCTCTCTCATCGCATCAAGCACCTTATTCTCACTCGGCTCACGTAGCACACAACCAGGCTCTTAACCCGCCCTGCTGCTGCTGCTGCTGCGCTCTATCGCATCGTATCAAGGGGATCAACCTCAGGCCTCACCTGGCTCACGTAGCGCACCAACAGGCACTGTGCTAGCGGGCTCTTGACCTGCGCACGCGTCAGCTGCGTGACCAGCTTGCTGACGGCAAGCCTGTCTGTGGCGCGCAGCGCGTGCAGCAGCACCACGGCGTGGAACTGCACCATGGCGTGGCGGCTCTGCGCGGCCTCCTGCACCTCGTTCACCCAGCGCTTGATGATCTCGCCGTTCTGCAGGGGTATTCGTAACATGTTACATAACATGTTACATGTGTGAAAGAGGGTGTTGCAACACGGTGCAGCATGACGGGTGAACTGATAAGAGTATGGTTGAGGTTGGTGGGCGAGGGTGTTCGCAAAAGTTGCAGCAGCATGAAGGGTGACTGGTATAAGTATGGTTGCATTTGCATGCGCACATTGCAAGCGACTGGACCGCAATGCGAGCACCACCATTGCCCTGCTGCAGCTGCTGCCACTACTGCTGCTGTCCCGACCCTGCTGACATCCACTGGCACTGCTGCAACCCTCTGCTGACACCATACAAGGAAGGGAGCCGTAATGAACATCTTTAGTGCCCGCAGCATAGGTGCTTCTATTGGAACTGCTGCTGCAAATGCCGTTCATCCTGCACTGCTGCATTGCGGCAGTTGTGCAGCAGCTGCTCTGCCCCCAGTTGCCGCTTGCGCTGGTTGTGCAAGACGCTGCTGCATTCCTGCTGTCCCCGCACATTCCTGCTGCTACTCTTGTTGCTGTTGCTGCGCTGGCCACGCGTGCTGCTTGACCAAGCGCCGTTGCTGCTACCCCTGCCAACACGATGCTGCTGCCTCTTCTGCTGGCCCCATGCTGCTGCTGCTCACGTTCTTGATGAGGTGCACTGCTGACACCAGCACGCTGGCAGCCACCACGGGACTCTTGTCCACCACTGCCTGCTTCAGGTAGCGCTCAATCTGCGCCAGCAGCTGACCGTCCACAATCTGGCACAGCACGCGCACTGCGTTGGACCTGCAGGAACGGGGCAGCAGCAGCAGCAACAGATCAGAGTCAGCAGCTGACCATCCACAATCTGGCACAGCACGCGGACTGCGTTGGACCTGCAAGCACGGCCAGCAGCAGCAGAAGTGCAGGAGGTTCACGCGCAGAGCAGGCAACATGACGCCGAATAACGTCCGCTTGTGCATGCCGCTGAAGGTTTTGGTAGCGGAACAGTCGCTGCTGCTGCTGCTGCTGCTGCTGCTTATGTTGCAACCAGCGCACCTGCACAGCTCCACACGGCGGTTGATGTCCTGCACGAGGCTGCTGCTGCTAACCCTGCTGCGGCTGCCATTACCGATGCAAGACAAACGCCAACAGCCAGCGCACCTGTAGAGTCCCACGCGGCTGTTCATGTCCTCCAGGCTGCTGCTGCTGCTAAACATGAACGGCACCTGAGGCAGCTGAGGCAGCCAGCGCACCTGTAGAGCTCCACGCGGGAGTTCATGTCCTTCATGAGGCTGCTGGTGACGATGATGACCTCGTCGCTGCCCGGGCAGATGTCCTTGATGCACAGGTACACCATGCGCCGCAGGTGCGGGTCCTTTGCCTGGAACAGCTTCGTGGCTGCAAAGAACACGTCAGACGCCTCCTTCTGCGGGTGCATATGTAACAAACATATGCAAGAAGGATATGAATTTGAATATGATTTGACCCAGGGTGTGTTCATATAAAGCAGCAGATGAGCGTAGTGAAGTGTGCCCTGCGCAAGGGCAGGATGGCACAGTGGCACAAAGAGTTTGCAGGTAGCTGACGCCCGTTGATTGTGTGTGCAGGTTGCGGGGTGTGCGAAATTGACGGCCAGCTGCTGTCCTGCAGGTGACGCAGCTGATGCTACGGCACATGTCGACTTCAATTTTCTGCGTGCTGCGACATGTGCAGGTGGTCCCAGCACTGTGCTGCTGCCCTGCTGCTGCTGCTGCGCTGCTGCTGCTCCTGGAGGTGGTTCATCTGCTGCGGCTGCGACTGTCAACCACAAGGCTCAAACCAAGCAGCAACCAACCGCAAACCTATAGGCACCGGCTGTGTAGGGAAGGAGTGTTAGCATGGCAGCAAGAATCTGGCATGTGCTGGTTCTTGACAGTACTGCTTGCAACCATAAGCCTCAGAGGAGCGCTGCTATAACGTATACAGCAATCTACACATATGTCATGACAACCAGAACAATTGCTTGAAATCAGGTAGAGCAGCCTGCTGCTGCTGCAAAGATGCTGCAGCAAAACCCAGTGGGGTTGCTGATGTGAGTGTACTTGCCTTTGTGAACGTCTCTCCCTGATGCAGCAGGTACAGCAGCTTCGTGATCACCTGCAGAAACAACAGCTCAACACATCAGCCCTTGCCCCACGTGCTGTTCCTGCAGATGCCAGCTATGACAATCGCCATCGCCATGAAACAGCAGCTGTTGCTGCTGCTGCATAGTCATCCCACCTGGGAGCAACGCCTAGGATCCAGGTTGGGATCATGGAAGATACGAGCCTCCTGCAGCACTGCCCCCTTCTCGATGCCATAGAATGGCGAGTACTCGACTGCAGACAGCAATCCAGCCCAACTTAACGGTGGTTGAGGTGTGCTGCTCTTGCTGCATAACGAAGCTGCAGCTCGTGTGCGTGCGTCTAGCATAGTACGTCTATTGATCTAATCGATAGCAGAGGCTAGCAAGCTGCTGGCACTGCTTGTGCACTGTTGCCAAGCGTACTTTCTTCCTCCCTGTCCTCGTCCTTTTTGCCCTCTCCAGATCGCAGCGGTGCTAACGAATCCTGCGCTGTAGCTGCCATTGTTGCTTTCTAAAGCAATCAGCGGACCAAGCCTTCACTTTGCCATCGGGCAAGACCACCCAGTGCAGCACACAGCAGAACGAGAAGCACGTCGCAAAATCCTCACTTTCACCAATTGTTATCTTGTTTCAGCGGCGTGATACCAGGCGTACGCCTTGTCCCTGCCTGGGTACTGAACCACTGCATAACAGACACAACTGCTGGACTGCAGCTGCTGGTTTACCAATTCATGGAACGGGACCCTGTTGCTGTTTGTTGCCATACTGCTTGCCATTTATCTTCCACGTGCGATCAAGCACAGAACAGTCTGGTTGCCCACTGCTTGAGCCACTCTCACACCACCGCATGCACAGGATGCGGACCAGCTGCCAAGTGCAACAAGTTGCACAATGTCTGCACCCATGCTATGCTGCAACTGGCCACTTCAAAAGGCTAGCCAACGTATGGCTTCAAGTACTCTACAGCGTATGCGATCCTGCTTGTTTTCCAGCACTGCCAATGGCAGCACACACCGTGACTGTTTGCAAACTGCCATGCTCAAACTGCATACCGCATACGTAGGCTGTATACAGCCGCTGACGATGCGGCGTATGCCCTGCTGTGCATGTCAGCAGAATCTCAGCACCACACGCAGTGCGTTGCAGCAGCAGGATTTGGGCTACCATAGGTTCGCTGCGCCGCAGTGCACTGCACTTGCATGTTACGCCCGAACCTGCCTTGGTCAAGGCTTGATGTGTGGTATCGGCAGCCTACTCAGCAATGCTTTGCCAGCTGCATCTGCTGTAGGCAACATTAAAAATGTTGTGTTGTGCTGAGCTCTAGAGCTGCATGCGGTCTCCAGTATTTCTGGCCGCACCTTTAGTGCCTGCAGGGACCTGTGCCAACTGAGATTGTCAGAACACCAGACCATCATGCTTGTTGCCTTTTGGTGTCAGGAATGCATGGATTGACTGATCAATTTGGTGTATGTACCACTATCACTGTCTGCACCCATTCTTGCTCGCCGTGTACGGACTGCTACAGAATTGTAGGTGAAAGCGTTACTGTTGTATAAGGGATTTTTTTTTGCCTGCTACTGGGAGAATGCACAGCGAAATTTGGGTGACCCAAACGGCCTGCCAGTGCACTAGTGACTGCAGTACTGCTTGCACTTTGCCGCAATGACTGGCATCTGGGTCAGCAGCTTGAAATGCTGCCAGCCGCATTACCGCCGGTTGTGGGTGGTGAAGGTCGTCCACCGAGCGACCTCAGCCAGGGGTGTTGTCACCTTGGACCCTGCACCCTTGCCCAACCTTCTCCCCACCTTGCACACGATTCAACCTTCCCAGCGTCGAAGTGACACCGACCAGCAAAAGGTGTTTCGCCACAAACAGGCTAAAGCATCATAAAATGTCATGATCAGATATAACTGAGTAAACATGGACCCCGTTCAGCCCGGAGTGCTGCAGCTGACCTTGGAGTGCGCGGAGGGCTTGAAGAACTGCGATTTCTTCTCAAAGCAGGATCCGTACGCCGTGATCAAATGCGGACAGCTACAGCTACTCTCCAGCACGCACAAAGGTGCGCAGCCGGGGCGTACGCGTGATTGCCAACACGACAGCAGAGACGGATGTGGGGGCAGCTTCCTGTAGCAGGCACAGTCCCAAAAAGAGTGCATCAGCAGCGCATCAAAGATCGCCAGCTCCACATGACAAACGCATTACTCAGGAACTGGCGTGAGTGGGAGCACCAGCTGCTTGCTGTTGGGCAGTTGCTGCACATGCCTACTGCACTGCAGTAGCAGGGGTCACCTGGACAAGAAGTACTACTGCACTGCCAGCAACAGATCATCATGCCGCACTCCTGTCATAACAAGAGAAACAGTGAGCATGCACCACACAATTCGCATCAGCAGATGCAAGTCACGTTATCAGGCACTTGCTGTGCTTCCTATTGTATCTGCAGGCGGTGGCAGGAACCCTGTGTGGAATGAAACTTTCGCTGTTGCCATAACAAAGGAGACAGATTTGACCATCACGGTGAGCCAGCCGCGCTCGCAGGAAACCGGGCCCAGTAGCAGTGATAGCCAGTCAGTACACACCCCACACAAAACTCGCAGGAAACCGGACCCAGTAGCAGTGAAAAAAAAGTCAGTCAGTCAGTACACACCCCACACAAAACTCGCAGGAAACCTGACCCAGCAGCAGTGGCGGCAGCTCAGTCAGCGTAGCAATGCAGATGCCTTGCCAAGGCATTGCCAAGTTGGGATATGTAGCAACCAAGCAATAACCCCTGCAGCATCAACAGCCAGCTGTAGTCCGCCTGCAACCCTTTGATAAAGGCACTTGTCTGACACACTGATTGCTTGAGCTGTGCACATTATACAATGTATACACACATTCAAAGCTCCCTGCAGTGTAGTGTCTTCGCGCCGTTGCTTGTGCTGCTATTTGCCTGCTACCACCGCATTTGGGGCATGTAGACTGCTCAGTGAAGCACATTCCTGCTGCTGCTTGTGTTACTGGTTGCTCAATGCCCGCAGCTGCATGACAAGGAATGCCCTTTACTTGTGCTCGATGCGCATGCGGACTGCATCATGCTACTGCCCTTGCCTGTGCTGCTGTCCCACTCCCTTGTGTGCAGCTGTATGACAAGGATCGCATCACTCGCGATGACTTTGTGGGTGAATCCATGCTGGACTTGTGTGATGCGCGCAAGCTGCGGAACCAGCGGCTATTGGTGCCTGTCTATCGCGGTGCAAAGCACCGCGGCACGCTCAGCCTGATCGTGAACTTCACGCCCAACCAGCGGCAAACGTCACAGTCAAGTTCACAGCATGCTGGGGTGGGAACGTCAGCAACAGGATGCGGCTGCCACAGCAGCGCGGCTGGTGTCAGCCGCCTCAGCTCTGAACTGCAGCAGCAGCAGCAGCTGCAACAGCAGTGGACGGCAGAAGTGCCATACTCACCGTCATATGCTGCAGACGATGTAGCGAGTGTCAGTTACTCTGACCTTGGTCCGTCAGTGTCTGAAGCAGCATGGGGCGTAGACCAGCAGCAGCAGCAGCAGCAGCGCTCATGGCCTGCTGATGATGCTGCATACAGACAGCTAGAGCAGCAGCTGACAGCAGATGCAGCAGGTGCAGGAGCTCGTGACACATTGTTAGATGGCTTCTTTGCTGCCACAGCTGCGCCTGGTGGTGCTGCTACAGCTGCTGGCACTGCAGGTGCTGGTGTCGCTGCATGTTGTGGTGACAGTGCCAGCAAAGCGGGTGGCAGTGTCAGTCCTCGCATGCATGCCTTTGCAGTGACAGCACCATGGGCACAACAGCAAGATCCCACCGCATGCGAAATGGCCTGTGGCATCATCAGCAGCAACAAGTCAGCAGCAGCAGCACCTCCTGCAGAAGCACAGCAGTATGTGCTGCGGGAAATGCAGGGGCTAGGTTACCCAGCTGTATATGCAGAAGATGCCTCCGGCGTTGCAGCAGCAGCAGCAGGTTGTGCAGTAGCTTCCACTGTTGCAGCTGGTGACAGTGATGCAATGCCAGCAGCAGCAGCAGCAGCAACACAGCAGCCATCACAGCAGCAGCAGTATCCCCAGGTGTACGCTGGCTCGGCTGCTGCTACTGCTGCTAGTGATGCACACTCTGTTGGCTGCAGTGGCAGCAGCACGAGCAGCAACGGTCTCAATGCTGCAGCTCAGCAGCAGCAGCAGGTTGCGGTGCCAGATATTGCTAGCAGTGGTGCAGCATTCAGGGCGCAACTGCAGCAGAGCCTGCACCAGCTACACCAGCAGCAGCAGCAGACGCATGCGCACGTGCAAGCAAATGAGGCACGCATTGAGGCTGCATCTATGGTAAGCTGTTTGTGGAGTTTGCTGCTGAAGCTTATATATTGCAGGGCATGTGACAGCTTGATATGTGCTTGTGAGCGGCAGCTTGTGCCAACTCGCCCAAACAGCAGCATAGCCTGTGTGCTGCCACAACCCAGGCAGTGGCAGTGAGCCTGCTGTGCTCTGCATGCCATGACAAGTTGTCCTCCCCGCTATGTCCACCCCAGCTCAGCCGCTCCCATGCATCAAACATGCTATGTCCACCCCAGCGCACATGATGTGATCGGCAGCAGTAACTCAGCCCCATGTGATGTTCATACCTCCACACATTCGCCGCCCACTGCTGCTGCTGCTGCCGCTGCTGCTGCTGCAATGACATGTCACGTCCTACCCAACAGGCCGGCGGCGCAGAAGCCGTGCGCACCATAACAGCCCTGAGCTTGCTGTGCTCTGCTGGTTGTCCGCCGCCCTTGTGCCGCTCGCAATTCAACGAACATGCTATCTCCCACTCCAGCACACGTGTTGTGAGTGATAGCAGTATCTGGATATCTCTGCCCCTGTGCATTCGCCGCCAATGCTGCTGCTGCTGCTGCTGCGCTGATTTTACGATACCCACTTGGGCCTGTTGCAACAGGCCGGCGGCGCAGACGCTGTGCGCACCATAACAGCCCTCGGCATCGCCAACAGCCAGCTTCGAGATGCGCTGCTGCAGCAGGACATGCAGCGGCAAGTGCTGGACTTCAGCCTGCAGGAGATGCAGAAGCTGGACAGACTGTTAGTAACAACCCCGGGCCTGCCGGCTGCAGAAGCGTTGCAGCTGCAGCATGCGGTGGTGTGCAAGCTGCAGGAGGTTGTGCGGCAGCAGCAGGAGCAGCAAGCGGTGAGCGTGGTGGGTTCAGCAGATTCAATTCTTGGTGTCGGTGTAGCACACAAAAAGCATCTCACTAGTAGGGTAGGAGGGTAGTTCAGGTTCTCAGCATGGGGGCACGCCCAGGGGCTGAAACTTGGTGGTTGCAATCCTTGGGGGTTGCATATTTTGGGTTTTACTCTGCAGGGTACAAACCCTAGGGTTAGGCTGTACCTGCTGGGCCTGGGCCTCACCCAGTGCTTTCCTGCTGTACCTGCATACAATGTTTTACATGTTATCTTGCATTTCTAATCAAACTAAGCAGGCAAGTGCATTGCTTGATTGCATGGCTGCGTGGGCTAGCACGATCCACTTGGCTGAAACATGGCGTGCAAGGCTCGTTTTGCGCACTTCTGCTCAGGCTTGTTCTGCCGGTTGCTTGCTGTCAACTGCTTGCAGGGAGGCGTGGCTCCCGTGTTGTTCATATCACTGAACATACAGGGTTGTGTAAAACAGGGCTCATTGGTCGAGGTTTTGCTCAGGCTTGTGCTGCCAGCTGCTTGCTGACCACTGCTTGTTACACCTCTGCTTGCAGGGTGGCGTGGCTCCTGTGCTGTTCATGTCCGTGAGCCTTGTGGACCGCATCCCCATGTTGGTTACTCTGCATCTTTAACCAAACTGAGCAGGCAAGTGCATTGCTTAGTTGCAGGGCTGCGTGGGCTGAAACATGGCGTGCAAGGCTCGTTATGCGCACTTCTGCTCAGGCCTGTGCTGCCTTCTGCTTGCTGACCACTGCTTGCTGACCATTGCTTGCAGGGTGGCGTGGCTCCTGTGCTGCTCACATCACTGAACATACAGGGGTGTGGAGTACAGGGGTCATTGGTTGAGATTTTGCTCAGGCTTGTGCTGCCTTCTGATTGCTGACCACTGCTTGCTGACCTCTGCTTGCAGGGTGGCGTGGCTCCTGTGCTGTTCATGTCCGTGAGCCTTGTGGACCGCATCAGCATGTTGGTTACTCTGCGTCTTTATTCAAACTGAGCAGGCAAGTGCATGGCATGCAAGGCTCGTTATGCGCACTTCTGCTCAGGCTTGCGCTGCACTCTGCTTGCTGACCTCTGCTTGCAGGGTGGCGTGGCTCCTGTGCTGTTCATGTCGGTGAGCCTTGTGGACCGCATCCGCACCAGCTTGGCAGCAGCAGAGGCGGCAGCAGCAGTGGCTGGCACAGCACCACACAGCAGCGACGCCTGGCGCAGCGTGTTGCAGGTGCGGCATATGGTAGGAGGTGTTGAGGTGCATGAGGTTTCCTCATCATCGCATACACAACCTTCCTGAACTTACGGGGGTGTCAAGTATGAGCACACCCCACGCAGCTCGTTCATTCCTTCATCCGGCTGGGGCATGCACTGTGCTGGCTACTGATGTGCAGCTTCAAGTTGATCTGTCTTCATAGCAGCCAGCATGCATCGGCAGCGAGCTTGGCTGGTGCAACAAGCGCATTTGCAGCCGCTGTATGATACCCCCACCTTCACTGGTGAAGCAAGTTTGCAGCTGCTCTGTATGCTGTTGTGACGATCTGTTGCGTCTGCTGTGCAGGAGTTCAACCCCATGATGCCACTGCTCGCACCCAGCAGCAACAGCAGCAGCAGCAACACCAGTGCACGCTCAGCTGCCTCAGGCCCAACGCCTAGCAGCCACAACAGCAAGCCCCATGCTGCTGCTGCTGCTGCTGCTGCTGCTGCTGGCGCTGCTCCTGCTGGGGGTTCATCCTGCACTGAAGACAGCAATGTGCTTTTCAGCTCTGCCAGTTTCATCAGCAGGAGCAAGGTGCAGCCTGCAGGGTCTACACCTGCCGTGGGAGGAGCTGCTGCTGCAGGCACTGCTGCGAGCCAGCGGGTAGAAGCTGATCAGGTGAGACCTGTTGCAGTCTGAATTAGTAGAGATTATTGTATGCAACGTGCTTGATGCATTGTGCTGAGATCATTGGATCAAGTTCATCCGCATTGCCATTGCATGCTTCGGGTTGCACTACAGTGGGTGGCTCTGCCAATGTGTTGTTATTGTTCTGTGTTTCAAAAGAAGTCATCACGCCAATTGATACCAACAACCGGTTGAACCTCCACAGCATGAGACCCTTTGATGTTGCTGCTTTCCATGTCCTGATGCTGCTGCAGTACGCCAACATGACGATCCAGCAGATGCTGCACCTGCTGCGGCATGCAAAGGACATTGCTGCTGCTCCAAATGCACGTGACACAGGCTGCAGCAGCAGCAGCAGCGGCAGCAGCAGCAGCGCAGCCTCATCTGCACCTGCAGGTGCTGCCGATAACGGCGGCATTGCTGGCTTGGCTGTACAGGCGCCAAACACCACCCCCAGCAGAGCAGCAGTCACAGATGCAAGCACAGCAGCACAGCACACAGCAGACAAGTACAGCGTGTTGCTGCCAGAGCCTGCAGCAGCCGCAGCTGCTGACCCTGCTCCTGCCGCTACAGCCACAGCTGCTGATCCTGCTACTGCGTCTGATAGTGAGCAGTCAGTGGACATGGCAGGAGCAGTAGCAGCTGGCAGTTGCGTGCTGCCTGCTGCAGCTGTAGTGGTGAGCCAGCAGCTTGCAGCAAGTAACACTACTGTAGAGGCTGCACACCAGCAAGAAGTGCCACTGCCAGGTGTGACTGTGACAACAGAGATGCCAGCAGCAGCAGCAGCAGTAGCGGCGGCGGTGGCAACGCCAGAAGCACTGCAGCAGCCTAAGCCTGCACCACCGCCGCCACCACCACCACCACCACCTGTCATTTCACCTGCTGCTGCTGGCGCTGACCCTGCTGCTGCTGCTGTTGCTAGCAAGCAGACAGCCAGCAAAGCACCCCCACCCCCACCACCTCTACCACCCTGTACTGCCTTCACCAGCAGCAGCACCAACCACAGCATGCCAGCAGCAGCAGCAGCGCAGGAGCTGCAGCTCGATGCAGGGTTCAACGTAGGTCCCAAGGCCCCTCCTGCTGCCCCAGGTTTAGCAGCAACTTTGGCGCGCAGCAGCAGCAGCAGCAGCAGCAGCATTGGGCCAATCTCGCGAGTGCCGGGCCTTGTGCTGCACTTCCAGCAGCTGCGCCAGGGTGAACTTGCCAAGCAGTACAGCCATGTGGCTGCTGCTGCCGGCAGTACAGCTGGTGCTAGGAGTCCTGTCAGAGGCAGAGGCGGGGCAGGGACAGCGGATGGTGCGGCAGCAGCAGCAGACCCTTCGCAGCTACTTAATGAGGTGAGAGAAAGCTCTGGTGCACCGTTGGGCAGCAGAGGATGTACAGCTTTGTGTGCTCTTGCTATTTGTGTTGCCTGGAACCAGCTCCACAAGCCTGCAACATCATACCGTACTGTTTCAGGGTGCTTTTCAAGCGGCACTGAATATTGGACATAGGCACGTGTACGACCCTCCTTTTGACCTATGCATGCCTGGCAGTCTCTGATGTCACATGCGCGAGGTGCTGTGGCTGCTTGTACTAGGCGGCTGTACTGCAAATGATTTGGCTCTTTCTCTGTCTGCATGCTGCCCTGTAGATCAAGCGTGTCGGAGGGCATGCAGCTAAGGTGGCTGCTGATTATGAGGCGCACAGGGCCGACATTGCGCAGTGGGCTGCTGAGGTGCGACAATCGCTGACATGTATGTTACGTCATGTTGTGTTATACGTCATGTTGTATGACAAGCGGGAGTATTTTCTTAAGAGACAACCAAACTATGAGGCGCGCAGGGCCGACATCGCGCAGTGGGCTGCCGAGGTGTGGCGGCTGCTGACAATGTTACGTTGTTATAACGAGTTATTATCTTACCAGCTTCTGCCGGTGCACGCGCCTGCGGCATAAGAGGAGGAGCACTGGAGTGCAAGGCACGCAGTGCAGACACACTGTACAACGGCGCCGGTCACGTGCAAGGCCCTTGCATTCGCAGCTTAGCGATTTTGCTGGTATCTCTATACTTTGCAGTTGCTCAGCCAATGACACGCCAATGACCTTGCTGACAGCACTGCAAAAATGATTTGGGGTGGAAGTTCCATATGATATATGATGCATATGATATTGGCGGTGGAGATCTGCATGCTGAGGTTTCAGAGAGACCGATTGTTGCATTCACAAAAGGCAGGAACCTGGGGTCATTCTTAGTAAAGGCCAGTCACTGACTGGCCGTTTTTGGGTGAGGTCACTGGCCATGTTGCCAGTGGCTCTCACCCTGTGTTCATCATCAAGACCTCATGGTTTGCTTTTGCAGTGCAGTATTGTACAGGGTTCGAGCCACTGGCAACATGGCCAGTGACCTCACCCAAAAACCTGCACCCTGTTGTTGTGTGCTTCTGATGGCGAGTACTTGTTGATTCTGTCCGTGTTCATAGGATTGAAGCCTGATGAAGGGTGAAGAGCCCGAAACGCGTCGCTTTCCATGTAATACGACAAAACAGAGTCAACAATAGTCTGAACTTGTCTCAACAGTAGCTGTAGCCAGTCGCATTACGCTATTGCTTTTCAAATATATGGTGGTACACTAGTAACTGAGTTTAGCCACATTGCAATTTGCGCTGTTGTCGCCTTGCAGGTGCGCACGTTCCGGCCCGCAGACATGCAGGAAGTCTGTGCATTCGTGGCAAGGCTAGATGCACAGCTGGACGCGTTATATGACGAGTGCGCGGTGCTGCGCCTGTTTGAAGATTGGCCCATGAAATATGACATGCTCAAGGCTGCTGCAGCACAGTACAAGTGAGCCCGTGGTCAACCAGGCTCCGCATGCACATAGAACTCTGCTGCAGCAATGTTTAACACCAAAATATCACTTTGCAGCAGCCGCAGGTGTTGCTAGAATTGATAGCTGCACACGCTGTTCATTAGTAAGGCTTCATGTCAATGTCGACGGCCACCGTCTTATGATTGTGCTGTGCTGCCTGCAACAAATGCTACCTGCAGGCAGCTGCAGGACCTCGCCACTGCTGCTCGTGAATTCCAGCCAGCCCCCTCGTGATCTTGCTTTTTGCTGTACCTTGTACAAAGACACTGCCTGCACTTGCATTCCCTGCAACACACCCAACCTGCAGGCAGCTGCAGGGCCTGGCCACTGCTGCTCGTGAGTTCAAGCCAGCTGCTGGTGCCAGCTGTCAGTCCGTGCTGCCGGAGTGCAGCAGACAGTACGATCAGCTGGTGCGGAAAGTGGAGCAGCACATGAGGGACAGGTGGGCTGCAAGTTGGTTTACATTGCAACGAACTTCAGCTCTGGTTCATCATCAGTCGTGCATGACATGTTGATGAGCCTGGTTTTGTGTGCGACATGCTGTGAAGTGTTGCTGGCGACTGTGCTGTACAAGTGCAGCAGGCAGTAAATGCAGCTGGCGTTGCACCTAGGGTTGTGCAGAAGCGTACAAAGCGTAGTTTTTTACTGTATAGGAAGCATATAATATGCCATAGGCGGCAACTTGCACCACTTGGGTGATGTACATCTCACATATGGAGCAGCACATAAGAGACAGGTGGGCCCCAGCTTTCAACGCTGTACGCATGCAATGTCTAATGCCTGCACAGGCCGCAAACCGCGTGGTCATGTTTGAGCTTTTAGAGCTCCTTGAAGGGGACAGCTGACAGTTGGAAAAGAAGAGGAGTGGCTGTGTCCTGCATGCTGGTCTAGTTATAGAGGCTTTAATCCAGCATGGTATCATGTGTACATATACAGCAGCACTTGCACGCAAAGCAGACAATCAGATGTGTAGACTGTCAAGCCAGCTGACCAACCTGCTGCTGCTGCTGGCATTGCTGTGCTTGTGAGAGCATTGACTCAAGCACCTTGTGTGCCGATCTCGTGGTATTTCATGTAACCTATGTGTTCACCACGGTGCATGTCTGCTGCTGCCGCCGCTGCCTGCATCCTCCCTCTGCCGCAGTGATGCCAGCCAGAAGCGCTTCAGAGAGGCTGGCATCCCGTGGCAGGGCAAGGCACTGACCGACAGGGCACGTGCAGCCAGCCTGGCCTATGCACGCGCCTACATGTCCGCAGTCATGCAGGTCAGTAAGCTCGATGTTGTAACGATGGTGCTCCTCCAGGGTTCTGCAAGCGCATCTGTTGTGTGCATTGCTCAAATCTGCTGTACCTCACAGGCTGCTGGGTGCCTCTTCAACTTGTCATGTTTGCTGCTCCTGCCATCAATCCGTTCTTCTGCTCAAATCGTTGGCTACCCCATCATCATCATCATCATCATCATCATCACCATCATCATCATCATCATATTACCAGATCAAGCCATAGCATCAACGCCATCAGCCCCGCGCCCCCCTCCCCCCGGGGCGGAAGCTACCCCATGAGGTGCATGTCAAAGAACGGATGAGCATGTGCTGCGGCTGCAGCCACCGGCACCAGTCAGTCCACAGCAGCAGCATGGTTCGCTCAGCAGAGCTGCTGCCTCACTCTGATATCAGTTGGGTCCATCCTTGTTCTGCTGCCGTTGCTGTTGCAGGAGGTTGCAGGAGGTGCACAAGCTAGGGCTGCAGCAGCCGCCGCCAGCCAGCCTGCAGCAGCGCCAAGCAGAGCTGCTGCCTCAGCCTGATCCTTGTTCTGCTGCTGTTGCTGTTGCAAATGCAGGAGGTGCACAAGCTAGGGCTGCAGCAGCCGCCACCAGCCAGCCTGCAGCAGCGGCAAGCAGAGCTGCTCGTGGCCGCCATCAACTTCCTATTCCGGGCGCACCAATTTGTCAGTGGGCTTGATGCACAAACGCAGCAGCAGTACAGTGCACTGGCCGAGATGCTGCAGCAGGTCCAGGACGGCAGCTTCCAGCCAGATGCTGCAGCTGCAGCAGGCGTGCTTTGAACGAAGTTCAACTTGCCCCGGGCCTACAGTGGGCTGTATCAAGGTTGCTACCTCAGGCACTTCAGTGAAGTGAACGATGCCTGTGCAGAGCAGAGACGGCTGCCGGCAGCCGCAGCGCTAACCGGCTGTGATTATGCCGTGGCAGTGCCACTGTACAAGATGTACAGCAGTGTAGCCAGCGCGGGGCTGATGGATTTGATGCGTGGCTTGATGTAAACGTGATAGCAGCACCCAAGCAGCAAGGCATGCAGTGAAACCCTTCCCCTGCAAGCAAGGCTGCTCACTCACGTAAGGCTGCGCATGCAAGCAAGGCTGGCCTGACCCACAGGCGGCGCGGCTGACTGTCAATGCTGAACAAGTAGATCATAGCTGTCCAGATCCAGGAGCTTCCGGGGCACCAACCGTGCTGATGTGCAGCTTGATGTGCAGATGCTGATGATGATGAGTGTAGCCAGCGGCCTCAATTGGCGATCCAGGCCGTGATGCCAAGAGCTTTGTGACGTCGAACCCTTTTTGCACGCCGTGCACGCCGCAGGGCCTGACCATCAGGGACAGCAAGTTGCTGCAACTTGCAGCGGCACAATGTGACTGATCACAAGTGCCTGCAAACTGACGATGCTGCGTGTCAGACAGGGCGGCCTCAATACACAACCTGGCAGCACTTGCACGTCTGCGGCACAAGAAACGGCACAGCCTGGTGCGGCATGCACGTTACGGGTTCAGCCTGGCCTGGTTACCATCAAGTCATGCGGCGTCTCTGGCCGAACGTCCAAGTTGGCAGTAATGACTGCTATAACACTGCAAGCATGTCAGCAACGCGCCCTCCTGCAAAACACTCCCTCCTGGCTCAGCACATTCTGTAATGGAAACCATTCGTGACAAGCTGCACACGCATGAGTCAGCATAGGCTGACCAATACTGACACTTCAACAGTTGGCCAACTGTCCATGGATGACGCGGAATGACACAGTGCAGCCTGTCCACAAACACTACCTTGGCGAGTTAGCAACACATGCAGCACACACAAGCCCTCCCATACGGGAGGGATACGCATAATCAAAACGGTGTAGCCTGGCAGCACCCACACAACGCCTGAGCAGCGCAAACCAGAATATACAAGATATGCACGTTACTACGCACAGCCTCCTCTGTTGCCGGGTTGCTGGCCCCCTACGAGATAAGACAGACTGGATAGGCAACAACATCACATTGAACTACAAACCATGTGTGCGACACCACGCATTGCCTCACGGCAACCTTTGATTCATTGTCCGTGAAGGTACTGGACGTGCAGCTAAAACCCGGAGCATGTGGTCGCTGCCCACGACAGTCCAACACCACCCCGACAGCAGCATTGGTCTGTATGCACAGACTAAAGGTACACTGCTGCGGTAACAGCAGAGATAACACCAAGGTTCAGCCTCAAGGCCATGTTGAGTTCTACAGCACCCGTTGCAGCTGAAATGACACAATGTGTCATTTGACCGATTTAACATGGCATACTAAGCCGCCTGCTACAGCAGTTGGCACACTATGAACGCAGGCGGAGCTTCAACGAAGCTGATGTAATGCTCAAGTTGTACGCAACGCAAACAGGAGGCGTCACAGCACACATGCACGGACTATGCAGCAGGTGCGACAAAGGTCACACTAACAGCAGAGCAAAGAGTGATAATCATACCTGTAGCACAACCTTAGACACTTCCCGCCTGCACGCAGCACCGCAAGCAGTGGCGTGCAAAGGTGGTACAGTACTAATACATAACTAATCAACAGCCATAGGTAAGGTGGTGGGACATGATGTGTCCAGCAGTACATACATGAAGGACACACGGGTGAGGGTGAGGCGCGGTGCCGATGCCGAAAGGTAGGGCTTATCAGAATGATTATTATTATTATTATGAAGGACACACGGTACAGCACAACAGAAGCCACAAGATAGGGTGCGGCAGCCCACATGCGCGCAAAAATTCCCTCGCAACCAGGCAACACCAGCAGCAGCCAAAGCATATCGCAACAATACGCAGCAGCCTCAGCACGGTCCATGAGCAGTAGCAATTACTATCCAATCAGAAGAGGTGCTGTCGTAAACTCTGAGGTGTTGGTGCTCATGTCTGTATCTGCCAGCCTGGATACGCACGCATTGACATCATGCAACAAAGCACAACGCAGCACCCAACCCAAGAGGCCTCGCCACACAAGACTTGCCACAGTAGGAACCAGCAGTTGTTGGCTCTGGTATCACGCCTGTCAGTCAAAACCCAAAATTATATGAGCACTTCAGCTGCGACTACTGTCCACTGCAGTAGAACCCAACAGGGTCTGTCAAAGCGTTGTGAGGCATCCCAGTGACACATGCCAAACTGACGTGCGCAATAAGGAACCCTGCCGTATAGGCAGCTGCTGACCACACTCTATTCACACATGCTGCGCGCGTGTCCAAGGTTGCACTGTGGGTGTAACTGTACCACACACAGCAACAGCAACGATAGTGTTGGGAGCCACTACCCCCCCTGCTGGAGAAGGAGGGTATGCCGCGATGAAGATCCTTCTCTGGCGCCTCTGTAAGATGAAGAAGAAGCGCACTAAGACACCGCGAAAGCAGCGTAGTACTCCAAGTTGGTTTGGTTGGCGGGCACTCTACTACAGAAAGGCGGCAAGATAAACTACAGCGAACTAGCACTCTGACTCTGAATGAGCGAATTAGCGTGAGGGTTGCGTTAACTACGTTCTATTGAACCCTGCAAGAGGCGGCGCTGGCACAACTTGCTACTACTGCCGTCTGCTATTGCCAAAAGCACTGAGAGTCAGCTGTCTTGCACAATGCAAGCTGTATCGAGGCTGAACTAAGCTAGAAGCGGGTTAGATCTAGATCTGAATGTGAGATCTGAATGTTAGATCAAAGAGAGACTCGCACACACCTGGAATTGCCGTTGTAAGACAAGCCTAGAGAGTTACCATAAGGGAAGAGGACCAACACTGCTGCACTGAGGCAAGGCAGCTGCACTGAGGCAAAAGCACACTGAGGCGCTGACAGAACAAGAATAAGAACCAGAAAGAACAATGGCAAACTGACAGTGAGGGAGAGAACGCGAACGTATCAAAACAACCCTGCCCTGGCAGAAGGAAGCACCAGTTTAAATACCAGCCAGGCAGGGTGCAAGGGGTGGCCACACGCCATAACAAGGCAACGCCAAGAATGACTTGCTCAGCTTGGCCTCTAGCAAGTGCTCGCCTGCACGACAAGGGCAATTGAACCGACACAACCACAGCGAGCACTTGCCCCGCCTGGTTCGACCATCTTTGGCTCTGCCCTTCCTCAAAACTGCCCCGTCTCCTTTGGTATAAACCCAACAGTAATAACATCACACCATATAAACATTCAGCTGTCCGAATAGCTGACTGGCGACCCCAAAGTGTGTCGCCCTGCTTCCCGACAACCTTGACACCTTGATTAGGTAATGGCTCACAAAGCACGAGCAGTCACAGCACCAGCACGATGATAATGTGACATAGACAACATCAACAATAATGCTGCACGGGCTGGCCTGCGAGCACTGTCATTCCTTCACACGGTAACCATGACATATCATCTCCGGCACACGCTGATGCTGCCTG
Organism: Tetradesmus lagerheimii; assembly: GCA_902809745.2. Lineage (NCBI taxonomy): Eukaryota > Viridiplantae > Chlorophyta > Chlorophyceae > Sphaeropleales > Scenedesmaceae > Tetradesmus > Tetradesmus lagerheimii. The sequence continues at coordinate 1,254 of CADDIJ020001945.1, read as the reverse complement.
TAGCAAACACAACGTATTTCACACTACAAATATAGCTAATCCACGTGCAGCAAGCCCAGTCAACGTGGGGGTCAACTGCGGCTGTCACACTGTAATCTCTCATGACGCATTACAGTACTGCTAGGGCATGCTACCGCCGCCAGCCCAAGTGCCACACAGCATGACTGGCTGTGTGCTCGGCACAACTCCATGTACGGCATGACAAAACCTCAACAATGCAGGAAATCTGGCACCGTCGCAAATTGATATCACACGGGTACCCGAACGACCTGAGCAGGCTACAAAAATGAGCAGTGAGGATCAAGCTCAAATGACTCAAATGATAGCAGAGTAGCCTGGACTCGTCATACACAGTATGTACCCCGATGATACTGTGATGCTCTCCTGCAGAGCCTTGACCTGGGGGTATGATACTGCTGACCGGCTGTAATGTCTGTACGCACACCACAATGTAACGAGTGTACCGCCAGCTCATAGTGCAACAGTGCACAATCAAGGGGCAGTGACACTGCTGGCAACTGACTCAATACAAGCTCTGCACGCTGCTTGTTGTCGCCAACTACGAACACATCAGCATCACTGCCCCTAAACCTTGCACCTCTGCAGCGTGCACGGCAAAATCACCTAACAACTGCTGCGCCGTGCCGCATGCAGTGCGGCCTTGACTCTTAACCCTTTCATTACCAACAGCACTGAATAATCGCCCATGCCAAAATAACCTTCAGTGCATTATCTTAGCCTACAGGCCTCCAACTTTGGCCAAACTTCGTGTGGTCAATCACCATAACACCATGGTTTTTGGGGTGCGGGTGGGTAGGGTTTAGGAATCCCCAGGGTGGAGATATGAGTCAAAACCCTACCTTGCTGCCCTGTGCCTTGCGTGCACCAACAGCTCCTGTGGCTTTGTGCACTGCTGCCTATAATCGTATGATTACACATCATTGATCAGTTTTGCGTCCTTTTTGTGTCGTGCAACCCGATATAGCGCAGGTTACGTCCTGTCAATGTGCACCTGGACAGCTGACAAGCATGGGCTGTTGCTAGCAGCTGTATTCGGGGCTGCATAATACCGAATAGATGGTTTAACCTACTATTTAGTATATTTAACCGTTGTGCTCACTATCTAGCTCTCGCGGGTGTGTGCAGAGCCTTACGGCAGTACGCTTGCCTGGCACTGCAAGCCATCAGCAGTGGTTGGTGCTGTGATGAATCCCGATCGAGATATAAGTAGTATCAACAAAGCTATATGTGAGC
>CADDIJ020001942.1:0-41522 GCA_902809745.2 Tetradesmus lagerheimii | reverse complement strand
TGGAGCAGTGCTCCCTCTTTCTTCCGCTCCTGAGGGGCGCGGGGCCGATGGCGTTGATGCTATGGCTTAATGGGTAACATGATGATGATGATGATCACAAGCGCGAGGTCATCTGTGCACCTTATAAAATGCCATTCAGTGAATGCTGGCCTGACAACGTTGCTGTTAACAGGCATGCTGCAACCGTGGCTGTGGAATATCCTTACGGGCACATACAATGTTCCAGCCTGAATGTTACGTACACAACACTGAGCGATACAACCACATCTGATAAACCACAGCACTAGTTCAGATAATCTTGAGCCTGAGATAACATCAGTCCTTGGCTAAGAGTGCATCCTTTAAAGTACAAGCGGAATTGCTGTACTCGGCCGACCGCTGTGGAAGGGAACACACTGCTTGCAGCCATGACCCAAGTGTTGACCCCAGATGCAAATACGCAGCGCAACACCATACTGCTGACGTGTGCATGGTGCACTCGCATGTATTGTCCTACCACAAGCCTATGCTTATCGCAATCACAACTCTTGGTCCTTGAAGCTACATGTCACTCAGATCAATCTGTAAGGGCTGCAGCGTGCCACCAGATACGGTGCACAGGCTGTTGCCAGTCATGTCAAAGTCAGGGTCAAGATGGCAGCAGGAAAGCTGCCGAGTCACGAAGTGCTGCATGTAGAGTGACAGCATGCTTGACGCACGTGAACATATGAGAGCACTGCTGTGGCAGGTACCATGCGCTGCACACCGCGTGCTTATGACTGCTTGGCCTCACTGAAGAGAGCTGAGCATGGTGCAGCATGAAGCTGCAACAAGCAGCTGCTTTTGCTGCAGAACACGCATATGCCGCAGACGCCTGCCGCAAACGCAGCACTGCTAACAGAACAACACCCTGCCACACGCACTGCTGTGTGCAGCATTTCCAGCCCCACCGCGTGCAACGCACCATCAAGTCGGGCTGCACAATGCCTGCTGCTGCTGTTGCTGCTGGCAGCGCCTCACTGTGCCACCATCTGCTCTGCCGCCTGCACCTCTGCTGTGATGCCGCCCACTGCTGCTGCCAGGTCCTGGATGCCGCTGCGCATGCTGGCCGCGTGCTGCAGCAGCAGCTCCGCTGCAGCCATGACGCTGTGGTTCAGCTCCTCAACCTCAGCAGCACAGCGCCTGCAGCAGCAGCAGCAGCAGCAGCGGTGACAATGGCAGCAGCAGCAGTCTCAGCATGAGTTCAGCATAGACAGACACATTGGCAGACAGCAGCCATATGGAGCTGAAAGTGTCAGGAGCCCTTACGCATGCGTTGCAGTTCACCCCACACCCACGGCTGTAACCACCGATGCAACACAAACTACAGGCTCCCAGCTGGCTCTTCCTCTGCTTTGCTGCTGCTACGCATGACCCAGTGCATGTCCCACCTGCTTGAGGCCTCGTGCTCTGCTGTTGCTGCGCGCAGCTTCTCCTCTGCATCCAGCAGCTTGGACAGCATGGCATTGCGCAGGCACGCCACCTCACCCTGCACAACAGCAACAGCAGATCATCGGAAGGTTCAGCACAACATCCATAACCGTCTTAACCACATGTGTGATGCTGAAGACACCCGTCTGCATTACATGTTTTCATGCTCATGCAGGCTGTGCCGTGGTTGGCATGTTTCACAAACTGGCTGAACATGGCTACTTCATGCTCACAGTTGCTTGCGGCTCAACTTCACATTTTGAAAAGCAATAGCGTAATGCGACTGGCTACAGCTACTGGCTACAGCTCAACTTCACATGTTATGCATAGGCTGCCTCAAACTGCCCTTGCTGTTTCTCACACCCCCGCCCCTTGCCCACCTTAATTTTGTCTGCGTGGCCACCAATGGTGGCGATGTCGCACTCCAGTGCCTCCTTGAGGCCGCGGTGGCGCTCGTCAGCAACACTGACCTGCAGCCAAACAGGCAGTATGCACAGCATCAGCAAGCGGATTGTGCACCCCTGCTGTACACTGCAGCATGGAAACACCACTCGTACATGCTCTATGCATACATGCCCAGAACTGCAATTACACAACAGGCACCGCTTGCATGTTCTCTGCTGCTTCTTTTGCCATATCCGCGATGCTGCAAGAGCGACCAGGCCCAGGCTGCAAAACTTGCATGACCGCAACATGCCCCACCACCACCCACCTGGCGCTTCAGTGCTGCGAGCTCCTCCAGCCGCTCTCCATTTGCCTCGCGTGCAGCATCCAACTGCTCGCGGAGCACCAGCCCATCCTCAGCCAGCTCTCGCCCCCGCAGCCTGTAGCGCTCACGCAGCGACAGCAGGCCTGGCCGCACCACGCCCTGCACAGCGCCAGCCACACCCGCATGCCAGTTGAAGATGAGTACATTTCATGGTTCTGCGTACGATGCAATGCAGCAGATAACTGCGCAGGTGTATTCGGCATATGATTGTGAGCATTGCCAAGCCCCACGTTTCTGCAGCATCCATGCCAGCTGCTGCAAAGCCTGGTGGCACACTGCGTGACAGACATCAGTAACAGTACATTGCAAGCGCAGTCACGATGGCCCGACACGCATTATCAGGTGGGACGATCCCCTAGCAAGCATGCCTGCTGCTGCACTGCTGGTGGCACAGACACGCCTCCACACCTTGATGTCGCCGCTAAGCAGCTCCGTCTGCGCGTTGGCAGCCCTGTTGAGGGACAGCTCGTACGCCACACCCGCAGCACGCTTGGCGCTGGCAGGCAGCAGCCCCAGCCTGTGGCATGAGGCGTGGTACTGCCGCAGCCGATCCTCAAGCCTGTTCAGGCACGACTCCAGCTGCAGGACAGAGCAGCACCAGCAGTTCCCACCAGGAGACAGAAGTCATATTGCTTTGCATGCAGTCATGCATGAGAACAGCTGTGCTCTCGCAGGCATGCAATGCAGAAACTCTCACATCTGACAGACACAGCACAGGTGCAAGTTCTGAGCAGAAGCTATTCATTGAACACAGGCTTTTGCTGACACGCTTGTCAGGCACATCCACAGCATCTGCTTTGCGCCAGTTGGCACAGTGTACTTCAATCCTGCCTACCTGCACTTCTGCTTGGTACAGCCGCTGCTGCAGCGAATCTCGCTGCGACACCACACCCTCCAGCAGGTTCTTCTGCTTCTGCCTGCGCATGCGGAGTAGGCCATGTGTCAGCAAGCAACGTACGAGCGCAGAATGTACATGGGCACTGTGAGGATGCGATGTTGCATGCTGGATCTGCATATGTTACTGCGACTGCTGAGCCACAACAGGTCTGTGCTGCCAAGAACAATTGGTGCGCTTCATTGTCCAGCACAGTGTCTCAACGCTGCTGCTGATCACAGCAGATACCCTGGCGTGCACTGCTGCACCACGGCGGCACTTATATCAGCTATGCAAGCTGCGCTGTGCTGCTGCTCACCGCTCTGCCACCATGCGGTTGACGTCTGCTTTGCTGAGAGCCTGGCCAGCCACGCGCGCCGCCAGCGACTCATTGTCTGCAAGCACACCAAATAGAAGTGAGATGCAGCACATGTGCCGCAGCAGGGTGATACTGCACACGACACTGACAAGCAGAGCCCGCCTGATGGCAATATCAATCGTGTCACCAACACTGCGTGTGCATGTGCTTGCAGCATGGTTGTTGCTGTTGCTGCTGCGGCTCACCTGCACGCACTGCTGCCAGCGCTGCCCGCTTGGCCTCTAAGTCTGCCTGCCGCTCCTCCAGCTTCTTCTGCAGGCTGGCATGCTGCGCCTGCAGTGATCGTGACACAAGCCAGTGGCACAAGATAGAAGCGGCGCAGACCACTCAGTTGCTGTAACAAGCTGTTGGGCAGATTGCACTGTGAATGGGGTTGTGTTCGTGATGTGTGCCTGCAGAACACAAAGGGCTGTCATTATGCTTAGCTAGGATGCTCAATGGTCAGTGTCTGTGACTGCTCATATCTGGCGGCCCTAGCAGCACAACAACGCTGCTGCCGCCGCCTTCTCCGTTGACGCTGCACATATAGTTTGACACCACCCAAGCATCTGCAGCAGAGGGAGCTGACCTGATTCCCTGCAATGACCTCCTGGAACTTGCGCTGGTCTGCCAGCACCTCCTGCTTTGCTGCCTGCGCAGCTGCCAGTGGTGAGGGCTGCTGCCGCATGTCCTCCACCTCTGCTGCCAGGCCCTCAATGGACTGCAGGAGCAGCGGCACAAGCAGCCCCATGTGGGTGAGCACAACATGTTACGAGAACTGATCACAGTGCAGCAGAGAGGATTCACGACTTGCTGTGCCAGGCTGATTGTTGCCACCAATGCATGAGCGCACAGGTACTGATTAGAGCGCACAAGGACACTGCATTGCTGCATCCTGTGTGCGCACCTGCTTGAGAGCTGAATTGCTCTGCAGCAGCGCTGCCTGGCGCTCCCTGAACTGGCCCAGCATCTCGTCGTCTGCTGCCTGCGCCTTAGGATCATCGCCAGCCAGGAAGTAGCGGTATGCAGTGGAAGCGTACACAAAGAACTGCCTCTCGCTGCGCTGCTTCTCATCAAACTGCGAGCCTGCTGCATCTTCAGCCCTGTCATCATAGTTGAGCAGCTCCACCAGCCAGGCTAGCGCTGCCAGCACACTAGGCCATGAGTGCGGGCTGCCAACTGCAAACAGCGCACTCTTGCTGAGCTGGAAAGGGTAGTTGAGGCGCTTGAAGAACAGTGGCACCTCATCCTCGACCTTTCCAAAGGCCTTGAGTGTGGGGTCGAACCTCTGGAACAGCCAGAAGGCCAGCTGTGCAAAGTCCTTTCCCGTGGGCGAGGTAAGCACCTTGGGAGACAGAGCATACGGGTAGCTGTGCGTGGAGGCATACTCGATGATGTTGCGAATGCAGCCGTTGAAGAAGTTCTTGTCGCTCAGTGGCCTCGGGTCCGCCTTGGCAGTACCGGGCTTGCCGAACGCACTTGAGCGTCTGTCTATGCCCATGTGCGAAGGCCTCTCAGCTGGGCGCGGAGCCACAGAGGGCCTGCCGCTGGCTCCTGGCTTGAGGCTCTGTCTGCTGCTGCCATCCTTGCCCTGGCCAGCCTTGCCCGGAGCGAGGCTGCTGCGCCCATTTAGCTGATTAGGACTAAGCGCAGCTAGAGTTTGACGTCTACTCATTGCGTGCTACTGTTGCTGATGAGGATGCATTCGGGACTTGCTGCTGTTGTGCAAACGAAAGGCAACAACGAGTCAAGCTTTGCTCGGCATACAACAAAACCAGCTTCACGATTGCTTGCAGTAACATCAAGGATACAGTATTCACTGATGCATGTTGCATTGTGTTTGTGTCACGAGCTGTCGAGGTTTGAACTCTTGGCGAAACTTCTAACGGCAAGAAGGCAGTCAAAGCCCGTTTTTCGATCAGGTGTATTATTAGATCGTTACGATGGCTGCACGCAGGGCAAAGTACCCGTAGAAGCGTGCAACTTGGCACAGGGTCCTGTGGCCACTGTGCAGGCAGCAGCCATGAGTGCGAAACAGCGTAAACGGCTGTTCTCAGGATGTTTCATGAATGAATAATCTTAGTTGCGAAAGTTGGGCTGTGCTCAGGCGCATGGCAGCAGAGCAGTGTACCGCATGCTGCTGCTGTTGCTGCACAGTAGGCTAGCCCTGGGTCCCGCCCTAAGCAAGCACCCGCCTCAGCAATTGCTACACAGCCGTAGACTCTGTGGGTTACACGACACCGCTTGCAGCCAGTAGGACTGCAAGGTAGGGCTGCAGCACACCGAGCAACCCAAACACGTGCTGCATGGCTGCTCACCACACTGGATTGATGCATTGCATATTCGTAGATTGGCTTCCGGTGAAAGCATCTTCATGGGCATTATGGTTCCAACGGTAGTGACCAAACCAGCCAACATGAATTGCACTTTGGTCACAATGTATGCACTGTTTGAATCAGTGAGGTTTTTTGGAGTCGGCTGAGTCGGCTTTATTTCCTCACGATGCATCTGCAAGCAATGTTAGACTCCTTTATTGGGGCGGCTGATGAAGTCAGTCGGGTGTGTGCAGCATGCAGCTGAGCTACAGGCTGTAGCACACCAAGGGGGTGTGGGGGTTCAACTCCTCCGCTGTTTTTGGTCCGGGTGCTGATGAGGGGGTGATGATGATGATGGTCCGGGTGCTGGGCACCTCCTGGAATAAGGGCGCTTGGCGTGTCATATTGGTGCGGCGGTGCCGCAGGCCTCCGACAATCAGGTTCGCTTGATTGCAGTGTATGGCCAGCCAATAAATTCCGCCCCCCTTGTAACCAACAAAAAAAACACGTGCTGGACACACCTTGAATTGAAGCCTGGGAACCAACTGCACTGCTGCCTCAGTGCCTCAGCATACAACAGATGCTGACCAATGACACCTGCTGCACACACCAGCGAGTATGAGACGCCACCAACGCAACCAGTAAGCGCAGCCAACAGAGAACCAGCAAGGCACACCCATCTCAGCTGGCCAGCGCTGAGGCATGCCGAATGGTGGCTGTACGTAAGAAGCGCTGCATTGCACAGCTGCTGTCTTCTCTCGCGCGTTGTGCAACCTTTTGGATGCGCACCGCTGCATCTATCCTACTCTTTCGCCTCACAGTTGCCATCAAAACTTCGCCCTGCACCATCCCAATGCTGAACGCTTCATGGCAGTGCTGCTGTTGCTGTGCTGCTGCTCAACCTGCTGGCGCCATCAGAAACTTCTGCTACAATAGCGTGCCTGGTCCTCCTGCAGCCAGCCTGTGCAGCACCTCTAGGCACCAACACAGCTCTGTCTCAGCAAGCCGCATGCTTCTCACTACACCTGCCACTGGCAGGCGGCCTGCCTTGCGCGCACAGTGCACGCTGCGCGCATCACGGCAGTGCTGCTGTTGCTGCTGCCTGCTGTGCTGCTGCTGCACCCCTCGGCCCCAGCAAGAAGTGCTTGCTGGGGTGCCGCGACTGCCCCTCCTGCAGCAGCCTGTGCAGCACCTCTAGGCACCAGCGCCTGTTCTCCTCACGTGTGGGGAAGCGGTTGCAGACCAGGCTGAGCATGCCAGTGCTTGGGTCATACCTGCAGCACCAGCACCAACATTGCATCTCAGTGTATTTGAGCAGCGTGTTGGTTTTGGCAACTCTGAACGGGCCAGCGCACGGTGCCGCCTGAGTATGTACGTCTTCGCCACACTCTCTGGTCATTCGGTATCCGTGGCATACGCTGCACCCATGACTGCCCCGACACTGAAAACAGACCTCCTCGAGCCTGATGATCAGAGTAGCTGCCATGGAGATAATCGCCCGCGCAACTGCCACAACCGTTGTTGAGTCAACTGCCACCAGTCACACAATTATGAGCTTACATGGGTACTATCCATACGGGCGAGGGCTTCGCCCGTTTGGGGAGCCAATGACAGGCTCATTGGGTGCCAAGCAACCAAGCAGACAAAAGCAGAACAAGCGAACAGAGACCTTTAAGCCCCTATCAACCTCACCTTGAAGTCACTGCAAACACCACAGGCCATGTGCGCACCTGCTGCCTGCCACTGCCAGCATGTACTGCAGGCCCTCGTCACTCAGCCGCAACACTACAAACGGACCTCCAAAGATCTGATCAGAGCAGCTGCCAGGGAGAAGGTATCCCGCCCAACCACCACAACTACACTGCCACCAGTCGCTGCTAGAGCAGGCCCAAACCACGTCATCCACCCTGTGGATCCCCAAATGACGGGCAAACACTTCTTGTTGGGCGGCTTATGTTCTAAAGTATTTTCAAGCGAGGGGTCTGGACTTTAAATATGCGCACCTGCTGCCGGCCACTGCCAGCATGTACTGCAGGCCCTGCTCACTCATCCGCGTCTCCTGCTGCAGCTCTGCTGCCGACACGCTCAGCTTGACCTTGGTCTCCGCTGGCGTCACCACCTGGCCTGACGTGAGGCCCAGCACCATGCGCTGCTCCCAACGCAGCAGCCGCCGCGCACCTGCAGCCACACAGTCAGCCAAGAGCAGCACAGATCGCTCGGCGATATGCACACCCGGGGTCGGCGATTTGCAAACCAAGCAACGCAGTCAGGCAGATGCAGCACAGGTGTATGAAGGTCTGATTTTGATCGCCAATGACAAACCCAGCCATGCACAATGTACTGCTCCCAAGGCAGCAGCAGCTGCGCCCCTGCAGCCGCACAGTCAGCCGAGAGCAGCACAGATCGCGCGGCGATATGCAAACCCGGGGTCGGCGATTTGCACACCCAGCAACGTAGTCAGACAGATGCAGCACAGGTGTATGAAGGTCTGATTTTGATGGCCAATGACAAACCCAGCCATGCACCATTCACTGCTCCCAAGGCAGCAGCAACTGCGCCCCTGCAGCCGCACAGTCAGGCAGGTGCAGCACGTTCGCTCGGGTCAATGCACAACACCGCGGCCTTGACAGTGGCGTGAAATGCACCGAGTTTAGCCCGGCGCTTGGTTGCGCAACAACAGCAGTACAAAGCAACAGACTCGATCACAGAAAAAAAGGGTTGTATGCAGCCCACCTGGGTAGGGTGGAGGCGTGAGCGGCACTGCCTCAGCCTCCCGCAAGTACTGGTCAAACAGCGCAGTAGCATCCATGGCGGGAGTTTGACCAGACGTTTGACCAGATGTTTGACCAACAGCTCCTTGCTGCTGCTGCTGTTTGGCTGTAAGGGCCTGCAGCAGCTGCCAGAGCTGCTGCCAAGTGGGCCCGTTGCCCTGCTTCAGTTTGCCGCCGAGATGGTCACGAGACACCTGTGGCGAGACAGCAGCAGCAAGGCAACGATAACAGTGAGTGTTGCCTTGTGGTGGAAGATGATATTTGTGGTGAGACAGCAGAAGCGCAGCAACAAAGTGGCAGGGAGTGTTGCATGGTATGCTTACGTTGACACCTTGCAGCTCCACAGTGACTGCAGTGCACGTCAGCAGCTGCTTAAAATGCCAAACAACTCGCACACCAACACACACGTAAACACCGCGACTGCTAAAAATCCACACAACAAGCAATGCGATACCCTACCTGCTCCCAATGCTGCTTCAGAGCATCCTCCAGGCTAGGCGGCGCAGCAAACAGCTGCTGCAGCTGCTCAAAATCATTAATGCCAGCAGCAGCAGCATCTGTGCCAAGCCCTGTGGCCGCATGCAGCGCCTGCTGCAGCTGCTGCAGCTGCCCCTGCAGCTGCTCCTGCTGCACGGCATCACCACTGCTGCTGCCAGCTAACAAGACCTGCTCGAGCTTCGGGCCTTGAGGCATGTTTGCTAGCTGCAGCAGCTGCTGCCAAGTTTGCTGCGCCTCTTCATAGCTCACAGGCTCCGACCAGGCATCCTGGGCTGGCTTACCGCTGCTGGTGCTGCTGTGTGCCTTTGCTGCTGCTGCTGCTGCCCAGCTACCTTGAAGCTTCTGGCCTGCCACCTCCCAAGCTTGCCTTGCTGCTGCTTCATCTGCTGCTGCAACCTTAGATGCTGCCGCTGTATCATCACCACTGCTGCTGCTGGTGGTGGTGAGGCTTGTGAGGCTGCCCAGCTGCTGCTGGCCGCTCAGAAGAGCAAACAGCTGCTGCCGATCATCTGCAAAGGCCACAGGTGCTTGTTCAGCTGCTGTCATTTCCTCTCCAGCCTGTGCAGCAGCCCAGCACTCCTGCATCTCACCCCAACTGACCAACCCGTCGCAGTACAGCTGCAGTACAGCCTCTTTGTACTGCTTGTATCGCCCCTCACTCAACATCCCATCCAACACCAGCTCTAAACCCTCGCGCTCAGCAGGGCTCAGGGTTTTAGCAGCTGTCAGTGACGCCGGTGGGGTTTCTAACGCCTCAGAAGCTGTAGCTGAACCGCCGGCTGTTAGGGCTGTTACAGACATTTGACGCTGTAGGGTTTTGACGGCGTCTTTGCGCAGTAACACGTCTGCGTATTTGACCTCCAGATATGATGTGAGAAGGTCGAAGGTGGGCGTAGGGGGCCGCTGCTGAAGGTCAAACGTGTAGCTGTCCAGCTGCATGAGCTGCCAGGGCCTGCGGGGACACAAAACATAAAACATGCGATGTTAGACCCTTGGTGTGCAAGGGGCAGCAGCAGCTGCACAGCACTGTGTATCGCGATGCGCATACAGCTGTGCCTGCTGCTGTGCCTGCTGCTGCTCATACATGTCGGGACGCCAGCGCACAGTAGCAGCGTTATTACAGTCCATCATGTTCACCTGCTGGCATCACACATGCATAAAACGACAACAACATAACTTCAGACACACACAAGAGGCACAACAGCAGCAGCGTACTCACAGTTGCCTCTTGGGCTTGGCGGCCATCCTCTCCTGCTGCTGCTGCAGCTGCTCCTGCTGCAGCACCCCCCTATCCAGCAGTGGCATGCTCGTCCACTCAGCACCATCCACAGCACCGCTGCTACTGCTGCTGCCGTCCAGTGCTGCCGCAGGCTTTGTTGCTGCTGTGTTTGCTGCGTTGATGCGTGCTGCTTCTGCAATGGCCACGGCTTGACGGAGCACTTTGCTGGGGTCCACTGGTGTGGTGCGTGTTGGGTCAGCGAGCTTGGCGGCGACCTGTGGGTGTGACAAGTAACATGGTATATGTTATTGTTGGTTTATCATGTAACAGTTGGAAGGCGGCAGCAACATTCAGCGTTTTGATGATCAACTGGAGTGGCGTGTGTTGGGTGCGCCGAATGGGCAGCTATCTGTGGAGGTGAATAAATTCCGGGTGTACATGCATCAGGTGTATGAGAAAGCACCACTGGCGGCAGGTTGAGACATTCTGTTTTCAAGCTCATATGTCTGTCAGTGCTGCGATACACAAATAAAGTATCTCGGTATGAGCATCGCCATCAAAGCAATTGCAAGCTCTCACCTCCTTGCTGCCCATGTGGCGTGTTGGCAGGAACAGGTCATCCTCGTGAGCCACAGGCGTGTAGGTGCGCGGGACAATGCCTGCAAGGAAAATGTACCAAGAATGCTTGTCATATAACATGGTAGTGACAATGGATTTGCACGCATGTGGTTTCATACGGTGCAGCGCACAGCGATGCCGGCGGATGAGGTAAGCAGCAACTATTGAGTGTGCTGAATACTGCGACAAGCCAACTGGTGTTGGCGATGCACACTGCAGTTCCCATTTCTCTGCTCACTGGGCATCACCCCCTAGTCAAGCTGCTGGTGTTGCTACTGCTGTAAAGCATGATCACAGCGTACAACGCAGACTTGCTGTCCAACCAGCATAACTGCTACATACGATTCTACGTCCTCAGGTTTTTACCCTGAGGCTTGCAGTTGACCTGGTTGCATGTGTTTCAGAAAACACAAGTTCAGAAAACACAAGACCACACAGATAAACACAAAAACAGGTGCCGTCACGCTAAGTCAGCACATACGCACCGTCCTTGAGGCGGGTGTAGCGCCCCCTGTCTGCCGTCTGCTGCCCTCGCTCCAGCTTCATTTGCAGCGCCTTGGCAGTATTGGCAGCAGCAGTGCTGTCGGACGACAGCCGCCGCGCGACACGCTCGGCGACAGCTGCAGTGACAAAGGAACAGAACAGAATGGGTTTGGGCACTTAGCTTTGATATCACTGGCAAAATGACTTTATTCACCAGCAGCTAGCGCAACACACAGCCGCCGCGCGATGCGCTCTGCGACAGCTGCAGTGACAGGACAACAGCAAGAGTTTGGGCAATTAGCTTGGATGTCACTCGCAACATAACATCATCCACCAGCAGCTAGCGCCACACACCCATGCTCTCCACAGAGCAAACCACAGCACCCAAAGGCCGGCAAGCGCACCAGCAACCAGCTACATCCCAAAACAGCACCCACCTGCTTCTGCTGTGGCCTTTTCTGCTGTGGCCTTATGTGCTGTGGCCGGTTCTGCTGCACTGTTGCTCATGTGTGTGATAAGTGCGCATTTCTCACAAAACCATCCAACAGCAGCCAGCGCCACCACGCTTGCTCTCAACAGTGCACTACGACACACCAATAAAATAAAACGGCAAGGGCACCCACCTGTTTCTGCCGTGGCCTTTTCTGCTGCGCTGTCGCTCACAACATCCTCCACCCAAGCTCTCCACATCAGAGCATTCAGAGGCCAGCAAACACACCAGCAGCACCCACCTGCTTCTGCCGTGGCCTGTTCTGCTGCGCTGTCGCTCACAGCATCCTCCACCCAAGCTCTCCACATCGCAAAACACAGAGCATTCAGAGGCCAGCAAATACGCCAGCAGCACCCACCTGCTTCTGCCGTGGCCTTTTCTGCTGCGCTGTCGCTCACAACATCCTCCACCCAAGCTCTCCACATCGCAAAACACAGAGCATTCAGAGGCCAGCAAACACACCAGCAGCACCCACCTGCTTCTGCTGCAACCTTCTCTGCTGCGCTGTCGCTCACAACATCCTCCACATGCAGCCAGGCAGAGCCAGCCACCGCAGCAGTGCTGCTGCTGCCCTGCAGGCTCTGGTCAAACTGTTCAGCTTCTGTCAGAGCACCGCTGGTCTGCAGCAGCTCCAGCATACCTGCGATGAATAACGATATATCACAGAAGTAACAGATAGGCATGATGATCAGCATGCTGGGCTGTTGCTGCAAATATCAAACTATCTAAGACAAATGCATTCCGCCAGGCATGTGTCACATGAAATCTGCTCAATTCAGCCTGTGTTCCGGGTGATAACCGCACCAAGCGCTACTACCAGCGCACCGCAACAAATGCGCTGATGTGTGCCGCACCTTTCTCTGCCATGTCCTCAGCAGCGATCGCCACAGCAACCTCATCATCGCTGCTGCTGCTGCTGCCACTCAAGTCTGACTCCTGCAGCTGAGCTGCCGCTGCTGCTGCTGCCTGCGCTGCTTCAGCCTTTGCTGCTGCTGCCTTAGCGGCAGCGCCTGCCTGAGCTGCTGCTGCTGGTGCTCCTGGCATGCTGCTGCTGTGTGGCAGGTCAGGTGTGAGGCCAAGTGCTGCCCTGCGGTGCTGCCAATCCCACAGCCGCGCCAGCTCCTGCAACACAGGAAATCAGTTTCAGTCCGTTGAGGATGGGTTTTATAAGAACATCCATCTGCGGTGCTGCCACTCCCATAGCCGTGCCAACTAATGCAACAAGGGAAATCCAGTCCAACCAACTGAGAATGGATCTTCAAGACAAAGATAGTCCATCTTGTCAAGGCAATACAAACATGGTAGTGCTGCCCTGCGGTGCTGCCAGTCCCACAGCTGACAATCATGGTGCCGCCTCGGTCCTGACTTAACTCTCTGCCACCCAACAACTTCCAATCTACCAACCACATCGTGAGCACTTCAACTGCCATTGCCGCAGCAATCAGCAACACACGACAGTCGGCTCTATGTAACCCTGGACTAGCCCACATACTCACGTGCTGTGCCTGCTTCAGCAGCGCTGAGCGTGTGTTGTCATCAGCCATCACACTCTCCATCGCCACCAGCGTCTGCGCTTGCTCCAACGGCAGTGCAGCAGCAGCCCACGCACGCCACACGTAGAAAGGGCTGCGCGGCTCAAATCCATAACCCTCCTGCAAGCAGAATGCAGCAGTAAGCAGCAGAATGAAGTCAAGTTGTCAGGCACGGCTCAGCAGCATGAGGTACACCAGTAGAATGGCAAACGGAAGATCAGGCGCCGCTGCTCCAACAGCAGCGCAGCAGCGGCCCACGCATGTCAGAGACCAAGTAGGGTGCAGGCAGCGAAAAACCGAACTGTTTGAAGTGTGCATCCACTCACTGCCCTGCGTCCAGAATAGGTGCCTTGTGCATACAGCCGTTTTAGCACGTGCTGCTGCTGCTGCGATTGGCTACAGCACCAACTGGATCCGGATATCAAAGACAAGACCTCTAGGCAGACAACCCGCTACAAAGCCAAATGAACAGGCACAAGCACACAACCACCGACCTGTTTGAAGTGTGCGTCCACCCACTGCCCCGCGTCCAGCATGGGTGCCTTGGGGATGCAGCCTTTCAAACACATGCTGCTGCTGCATTTGGCTACAACACCAACTGAATCCATTTTTTAAATACGAGACACACATGCAGACAACCCGCTACAAAGCCAAAAACAAACGCACAAGCACGCACAGACCGACCTGTTTGAAGTGTGCATCCACCCACTGCCCTGCGTCCAGCATGGGTGCCTTAGGCATGTCCCCTGTGTGGCTCTCAGGTAAGGCCACCAGGCTCTCTAACAGCTCCTGGTAGCCCTGCAGGTCGCCAAACGTGAGCTTCTTCTGCTTTGGTGATGTGCGGATGATGTCAAAGCCACCTGGGGTGTCCTGGGGTAGCGCGTCAGCCACCATCTCTGCAGCAGGCATTGCGGCAAAGTGCAGTTATTGCAGTGTCTCTGCTCATTCGTACTGGGTTGAGGGGATGTGACAAATGTTGAGCTAGGTTGTCGTGAGGCAGCGCATCAGCCACCATCTTTACAGCAGGCATTGCACAAGGAATGTAACAACTGAGTGACACTGCACTGAATGACTATGGATCAAGGTGACAGTATAGATGTCGAGCAGTATTGGCCAGGGCAGTAGAATAGCCACCATTTCTCGGTATACATTGGCAGCGAGGCACAGTGGCTGTTGGTGACAGCTCTGGGTGTAGATGTTGAAGGTTGAATTTTTGTGCTGCGCTGATGTGTGCTGGTTTGAGTGTCCTGCAAGTGGATGTGGCGCCCTGCAGCCGCTGCTGCTGTAGTGCCGGAGTCAGCATCCACCCAATACACACGAAGCCAGCCAATCAAGCAGCCTGCTCGGGACACGAAGGCATCAACAGCTTGAATGTAATATGCAAGCTGCTGATGCTGTTGCTGCTGCTTCTGCTGCTACTGCGGCTGCTAGTATTGGTAGTACTGCCTGAGCCAATGCCACTCACCTTTCAATTTTGACAAAGGTACTGCGTCCAAGCCAAGCTCTCGAGCAGCCTGCCAGCCATCTGGAGCTGACGAAGCATCTGCTGCTGCTTCTGCTTCGCTCGCTGCGGCAGCTGTCGATGAGATGCCTTGCTGTGCTGCCCTGAGCCATGTGCTGCTACTGCTACTGCTGCTGCTGCCTGGCAGGCTGGACAGCAGCGAGATCTGAGGCAGCCGCGTCAACAGCTGCGCGCTGCCCAATTGCAATCCGCGACGCAGCATCGTTGCTGCTCTCACGCGTTATGCTAGCTGTGGTCAGGTGGCCAGGCAACAGTCATGCCGTTCGCGGCCGACGACTAGAACTCGCGTGAACACTTGGTATGTTTTGTTTGATCAATAACTAATGGATGTGATTTGTGTAGGCGGACTGCTGCAGTAGAATGTCACTGATCTAGCAGCAGAAAGTCACCCGTGCAGAATGGAGCGAAGGTGATGCCTGCAAGGCTGTATAAAGTCTGGTGATCGCTCAAAGCTTCCCCTTACAGAGGCGTCAGCAGCCATATGCTTCTCCCCTGCACAGTGCCAATGACATTGGCCTGGGGTGCATCCTGGCGGTTTTGCTGTCATTGCGAAATGTCAGGTGGAGCTGCAGAAACGGAGACAACGTCTGACACTGAAGGGCTCTCCACATGTTTACTTCCCTACAGAGTTTGAATGTCGATCTGGTCCAGTCGTTGCAGGTTTGCGCACATGTTCTGGCCAATGTCGAGCCAGCCTGGCCATGGGAAGTGGAGTGCCTGTGCAGTGCACTCCAAGCACTCCCGCAAAGAGCAACTCGCCGCATTCCGCAGGACTCTGGGTTTGAAACATATATCAGCTCTGTTTGAATGCCGTGCTGCCTGGTAACTGTTTTCACTCAAGCAACTGCAGTTGCAGAACCGCTAGGGTTGGTGCATGCAAACTGCTGCACTGGTTGTGCCCGGCAGTAGCTCAACAAAGCGTGCGCCACATGGTGATTCAGCTTTCAGTACCAAGTCCGCATAATTCGCTGTCAGCTGGCTGTCCCTGAAGATGCAATGCCTCACACGCTCCAACGCTGTCTCTGTTCGTGGCAGTACTAGCAAGCTCGCACGCGCCAATTCCCGTGTTTTTGCGAACAAGCCCTTCCTAGCAGCAAGGGCGGTGCAGCAACGCAGGCAAGCGGGCGGTGCCAGCAGCTGAACATACGGCCACCACATATCTTACAAGTGCCTCAGCCGAGTTTGAGCATGGCTCTTTGGAGCAAATACAAGGCTGCCGCGTGCTGTACATATCTGGCAGTATGTGCAGTCCTGCTGACGCTTGGGCCTGTGGCTTGTTGCAGCAGGACCATGCAGCAGTGTGCAGCAGCAGCTGAGGCACCTGCTGCCTCAGACAGGGCAGCACTGCTGGACCGCATGCGAGGAGCCCTCTGGGGTAAATGATGCTGTAGCCGCATCAACAACTGCTCTTGAATTGAATGTGATATGTTGACCTACACAGCAGATGGCTAACAAGCATGCTTGTGATATTACTTCCGAGTGGGGGGAACCATGCCATCATGTGCCGCAGCATGTGACGGTGTACTGCGTGCAAGCAAACTGCATCAACGAGCCACCACACATAACCAGACCAAACGTGCGGCCACCAGCTACGCGCACAGCAGATGCACAGCAGATGCATGGTGTCACGTTGAACAGCCTGCCTGACCCTGCCCTGCTCTTTTGGGCTGGCCCCCTGCTGTGTCACTGTTTGACATGGGTTGACTTGTGTCACTGTTTGACTTGGTCAAACTTGCAGGCATTTTCATTGCTGATGCGCTGTCCATGCCAGGTATGAGCAGCACAGTCCGCAGCAGCTGCAGAACTGATCAGCTAGGTGTATCGTGCTTTTGCCGCCTGCTGTATCACATGTTGGTGTGAGGTGGACTCAGACCGCCCAGCATCATCAAATTCATTCCATCAGCAGCAACAGCAGCAGCAATTAGATATCACCAAGTCAAGTATGGCCGCACTGGTAGCAGGCTGCCAGGCAATATCCCATCCTCGCCCTCAACCTGCAAATCAGACAACAGCAACAGCCCTAGCTCCGTTGTCATCAACACCCAGCAGCAGCAGCAGCAGAGAAACATCACCGGAGCCATGCATGGCTGCGTGAGGCTTGTACACGATTTTCAGCAATCATGCTGCACATCACATAACAGCAACAGCCCTAGCTTCCTTGCCGTTCACACCCATGTCCTGCTGTACCGCTGCCCCTCCCTCGCCCCCGCCCGCCCCCCACCCGCCTTCAGTTTGCACTGGTACTACTCAGTGACAGACCTGAAGAGGGACTTTGGAGAGATCACAGACTACCAGGTAACTGCAGCATTCGCTCATGACTACAGCAACTATTTGTCTATCTGCTACTAATTCGTGCCTAGTTATGAGTGCTCTGGTCGTGTCACCAGCTGCACTGAAGTCCGATCTGGTGATGCAGCTTGACTGCGTCGTTTTCGAAGTGTATCTGCAGCTGCTAAGCTTTCAGAAAGGGTTTAACGGCAGCTGTTCAGTACTGGGGCCACTGTTCACATGCCTGAGCTCAGCTGTATGTATCTCCATCTTCAACCTTGCCCTGTCCTTGAAGTATGCCGGTTCTCATCACGCTGTTTTGTGTTGCGTTGTTGCTGTGTGTCCAGGCCCCCAAGGTTCGACACCCCAGCAGCAGCATAATGTGTTAGCTCCGTGAACCATGCTAATACTCATCATGCTGCTGTTGTTTTGCTTATTTTCTGCTGTTGTGTCCAGGCCCCCAAGGTGCGCCACCCCAGCAGCATCATGAGCCTCAGCAACACGGGAGGCCACGGCAGGGGAGGGCAGGCCGGCAAGATCATCGGTGAGCAGCAGCAGCAGCAGGCTCACAAGCAGCAGCAGCAGCAGCAGGCTCACAAGCAGCAGCAGCAGCAGCAGCCGCCGTAGCAGCAGGCTCTTAAGCAGCAGCAGTAGCAGTAGCAGCAGCGGCAGTGGAGGCAGTTGTGCGGCATTTTGAGCCACCAAAGCATGGAAGAGCGGCCCGGCAGTCTAGTCTGCTCCACCAGCTGATGGCAGGGAGGGATGCATCTGGTCAGGCTTTGGGTGGCTCAGCAGCTGCGGCCAGTATGATGAGTTCGCCACTGGTGCAGGTCGTGCTTGCATGTCTTTACCCACGGCCCGCATTTTACGCACGCTGCTGCTGCTGCTGCTGCTGCAGGTGACATCATCAACCACGGCAAGCACCAGTTCTGGGGTGTGCCTAACATGCACTACCACCAGGGCATGGCAGCAGGGGAGAACACACTCAACGCGGTCTGTGCACGCGTTGTGATGCGCGGCATTGCAGCAAACGGCGGCAAGTGAGTGGCTGCATATAGCATATTTCGAGTACAGCATCAGTTTAGGTAGCAGCGCATATGGCCCTTTCGGTGTCAAGCACATGACCACGCATCAACAAATCGCTGTATGCGCTTGCTATCATCGCTGGTTGCGTTTTTTGCGCCGCGTAACACAACGTGCTGTGTGTGCAGGAACGACCCTGTACTGTTCCTTTGATGATCACATCATGTTTGTGACCATGCCAGGCAGCCACATGTTATGTAACTCGAAAGTAACATCCTTTAACTTAACATAACATATGTTACCTTTGCAGGTACGACCCTGCAGTGTTCCTTGATGAATACGTCAAGTTCATGACCACGCCAGGCAGCCACATGTTATGTAACACAAAGTAACATCTCTTACATAACATAACAAATGTTACGTTTGCAGGTACGACCCGGCAGTGTTCCTCGACGATTACGTCAAGTTCATGACCACCCCAGGCAGCCACAATGACACCTACGCGGAGAGCTTCCACAGGGACTTCTTCAAGAACTGGGCAGCAGGGGTGCCACCAGAGCGCTGCGCACTGGTGAGGCACGCAGCAGCACCTTATTGTTTGTGTTCTGTTTTGCTTTGCTAGGGGTTGAACCTGCCTGAGACAGTCTTCAATGACTGGGCAGCAGGCGTGCCACCAGAGCGCTGCGCACTGGTGAGGCATGCAGCAGCAGAGTACAGCAGCATCCAAGGTTTGAGGGGTATGCCAACATCAGCATCATCAGCATCAGATGCGACTGCTGTACTGGAGAAGCTGGCATGCTGCAGTGCCTGTTGTACTGCCAGAGGCCCACAACACACTACAGGCAATTTGTCCCCCCTCCTGACATCTTGCTGCTGCTGCCTGTTGTGCACGGCACAGAGGGCAACAACGCAGCTCGCTACAGCACTCTGCGCACTGCCTGACATGCTGCCGCTGCTGCTGCTTTTTGTCTTGTTAGGGCACCGAGGGCCACAACACCGCACAGATTGGCGGCTTTGTGATGCTGCCCCCCGTCATCATGGCAGCAGTAGCAGCAGCAGCACGCGCCAGCAGCAGCAACGGCATCGACTCGACAGCAGCAGCGGCAGCAGCGCAGGCAGTGACGCACCTGCGCACCACGCACGACTCCAACAAGCTGGTGGCGGTGGCTGAGCGCTACGCGCAGGTCATGACACGCGCGGCACTGGTGAGTGGGCATGACGAACCCCCCATCAATATCGGCCAATGCCCATCCACCAGCTAGTCGATATCCCTGGGGGGAGTTTGCGAGCCCTGACAAGCAAGCGCGGCAGGCATGAGGTGCTGTGTATAAAATATGAAAACCTCACACTCACAGTTCTGGCTCGGGGTTCTCTGCATGCAACCACGACAAGGATCATCAAGGCTCATCAAGGCTTGATGCCGCAACACCATGATTTGAAGGCCCACAGAAGTGCATGCACTGCCAGTGTCAGTCCGGCTGATTATCGCTGCTGCTGTGGCCTTATCAAATCTTTTCAACACGCCACCCTGCAGGGTGAGCCGCTGCGCCCGCTGCTGGAGGCCGAGGCGAAGCGGCTGCGCTTCAGCCCGTCTGAGCTGGCTGACAAGCTGTGGGACGACACCAACATCGTGCACAGCGTGTTTGGCAGCGCCTGCTACATCGAGAGCAGCTGGCCGTCAGTGCTGTACCTGGCC
This sequence comes from Tetradesmus lagerheimii, assembly GCA_902809745.2. Taxonomy (NCBI): domain Eukaryota; kingdom Viridiplantae; phylum Chlorophyta; class Chlorophyceae; order Sphaeropleales; family Scenedesmaceae; genus Tetradesmus; species Tetradesmus lagerheimii. Next base: position 21,637 of record CADDIJ020001942.1, on the reverse strand, counting down.
TGGAAGTACTCAGGTGCGGCGCAGATGCGAACTGCTTACAGATTCTGCTGTAAGTCGTACCCCATGCGGCTTTGTGAGGGGGGAGTCTGCTGCTGGCCGTCCGTGCTGTACCTAGCCTGGAGGTGGGCTGTAGATTTGGATTGTGGACAAATCCAGCTTGCATGATTCGCATGTCTGCTGATGAGTGCACTCAGGATGTTTGCGCACCAGGCTTGTATTTGTTCTACAAGCGCATGAGCTAAACCAAGCTGATTGAAACAGGAGGGGCTGGATACGAGTCGGCTACTGAGAGATGCTGCTCGCTGCCAAGCAGTTGCTTTCTGTGTGCATCATGATTTATGAATAAATAGTGTGGTTTGAACAACAGTAGCCGCCGCCAACCAACAAATGGTGCTGCTCCTGCAAATGATTTGCCAGCTTTTACTCACACGTGTGATGTGCCTGTGCATGCAGACTCGTTTGAGGAGGCTGTGCTGTCCAACACCAATGTGGGCGGTGAGAACTGCCACAGGGGCGCAGCACTCGGCGCGCTCATGGGTGCTGCCCTAGGCGAGTCGGCCATCCCAGCACGCTTCATCCAAGGCCTTGCGGCTAGTGAAGAGATCAGGAAGGAGATTGACGCGTTCTGTGCAGCAGTGCTGCCTGCAGAGGCGCCTGCAGAACAGCAGGCTGCTGCAGTGTAGCCAGTAGTGAACGTGCTGCTCTCTTCTTTCGTATCATCGAGTGTTCGGCAAAGGTTTTGAAGGCGGCCTGTCTTTATGTCTGTGATTGTTGTGTTGGGCTGTCGACTGGGTAAGGGCTGGCCACAATTTGGATTGGAGGCCATGCAGTGCTGTACTGGGTGCTGACCTGTACACACACGTGATTGCACAGATGTAACAAGCTCGTGATTGAAACTTTGATTTCAGCTTTTATATCATCACCCTGCAGCGATGCGCGAAGACATGGCCCCTGCCTGCGGCCGCTTAGGGTTTCTTGTGACGCCCCGTGCCCTTCACGAAGAGTCATGATGGGGCGCCTTGAGCTGCACCGAATCAACTTGCGATATGACTGGTATCATCGCTTCATACGTGTATGTATGCAATTACTTTTACAGCAGCGGGCTGCGATTACAAAGAACCAAAATGGTTCGTCAGGCTGTAGTAGCTGTACTAGTACTGCTGGCTGCTTGCTGCAATGCGGAGCTAGTCATGGTATACAGCGTACAGAGACACGGAGCCAGAAATGTGAGTGTGTATGAGGCTGCACCCTGCATGCTAGCACCAGCACTTGCTGCTGCTGTTCTGCTGCTGCTGTTCTGCTGCTGCTGCTACTGCTGCTGCTGCTGCTGGCTCTGTGCTTGTCTTCACGCCATCTACCAGCACCCAATTCTGCATCCCAAGTCTACAAACAGCATTGACAGTAAGCTTGGCAACTGGTCACCGCAGGTGCTTGCCAAAAGCTCGACTTTGAAAGAGAGTGAGGCCACAGGAGGCCCAACACTGCTGCCGGACGGGCAGCGCCAATGCACTGAAGCAGGTGTGTACAGCTCACAAGCAGCAGCAGAAGCAGCAGTGAGGCTGTGTAGTCACAGCAATCTGCTGTTGCCATCAGTGACTGCTCACAATACATGGCTGCTGTTGATCCAATGCTCAGCATGAATCCCTCTCGAAACGCATCTGCTTGCAATCCACAGTGTTTGCTTGCACATCCCCTTGTGCAGGTGCCGCAACTCTCATGCGCGCTTCATCAACATGAACACCTGCAGCAGAAAAAACACCTGTCTAGCCTCAGCAGACACCAACCCACTCGGTAATGGTGTGTCACTCTCCAATCTTTGTGCAGGTGCTGCTTTCCATGCCCGCTACATCAACCCAAGCACCTGCAGCACAACACGCATCTGCCTAGCCCCAGCAGATGCCAGCGCAACTGCTTCTCTTTGGTGTGTCACTGTGTTTGATCGCTTTTGCTCCGCGTCGTTGCTGCAGGTGCCGCATTCCATGCCCGCTACATCAACCCAGGCACCTGCAGCACAAGTCGCACCTGCCTGGCCCCAGCAGATGCCGGCTCCCTGTATGGTGTCACTGGGGCGCCTGGCGTTGGGTTTAGCAACTATAACACGTTTGCAGCCACGTCATCTCTGGACAGGACAATCATGAGTGCAGACAGCTTCCTGGCAGGAGTGTTTCCTGTAGCTGCGGCTGCCGAGTTTGAAAAGAATTCAAGCTTCGCCTCCAGCGGTCAACAGGTAAGGCCGCAAGAGATTGCTGTTCTACGGGTGGTGCAGGTTCCGAAAAGCAAGTTGCTTGAGTGACTGGTTTGACTGGCTACAACATCTAATGGAGGAAGTTCAGACTGTTTGTTGGCTTGCGTGCGTGTACCGTGAGAGGGCAGCGGCAGTTGCAGGATGCTAGTGACCCCAACGCGGACATTGCTGCATCTTTTGCAGCGGTGATTTGCAATGTGCAGTGCAAGTGAGAGCTGCTGGCTGCTCTGAGAGCATGTGCAGCACTACGCACTAAAAAAATGCTGCTGCTGCTGCTGGTCTTTGTCTGCTGGCTGCAGCTGGTGCCGGTGTACAGCGTTGCTGACAGCGAGGACTGGAAAATCCGCGGCTATACAAAGTGAGTTGTGATGCTCAATCCTCAGTCACCTGCCCATACTGGCAATGCCTGCATATCACCCTGCAAACAGACATGCAACAGGCAGACAAGGCCGGCAAGTGCCTTGTGCCACAAGCCAGCTGTTAGGCTGCTGTCAGGGTCAGCTATGTGTGTGTCATGTTACGCAAAACAGCATATTGGTCCTGTCGTAGGCATCGCTGGGCCCCTTTCATATCTGATTGCTGCCTTCTCTACTGCAGGTGTCCTGCGTACGTTGATTACTTCTGTCTAATCGCTGCCTTCTCATCATCATCATATCACCCTATCAAGCCATAGCATCAACGCCACCGGCCCCGCGAACTGCTGCCTTTTGTGTTGCAGGTGTCCTGCGTATGATGACCGGCTGCAGCAGTGGCTAGCCAGTGATGAGTTTGCAGCAAAGGAGGCAGAAACGCAGCAGCTGCGGGACAGGGTGCAGGCACTGGCACCCCAACTCAATGTGAACAGTGATCTCAGCCCTCACAACGCAGCACTGTCTGCAACAGCAGCTGCTGAATCAGCCACAGATATGCAGTCATGGGCATAGGGTGCTTGTCAAGCAGGAAGGAGGCAGGTGCCATGCATCTAGAGTGCACTGATGTGTATTCCCTCGTTCACTGTTACTGCTGCTGCTGCTGTTGCTGCTGCTGCTGCTGCTGCTGCGTGTTTGCAGACGTCACTGGCCAACTGGTGGAATGTGTATGATGCCTTCAACGTGTGGAGGACGTACGGGGTGCGCGCAGCAGCAGCAGCAGCTACATGCATGCAGCACAAGCCATCAATGCGGCCTGCTTGGCTGTTTGCTTACACCGGTAGCAATACCGGTGCTTGCAACACCACTGCCAGCAGCAGCAGCAGCACCAGCTACATGCATGCAGCACGAGGCATCAATGTGGCCTGCTTGGCTGTTTTCTTCTGTATCTGGCAACACAGGTGCTTAAAATGCCAATTCTAGCAGCAGCAGCAGCAGCAGCAGCAGCAGCTGCTGGATGGACTGCAGCTGGCATATTGATATAACAGAACCAGATGTGCAGCAGTGGATCAGAGGGCGCAGCCCCGCTGATACCACCCGGCTGTGGATATATTGTTTGGTGTGGCAGGTGTTCATGCTAGCTGCCAGTGACCATGTGTTTGCTGTTCTGGTGCTGCAGGTTGGTGATGCCATGCCGCCAATTGATGACGCGACCTTTGCAGAGGTGTGTGGTACACTTGCAGGCAACTGGTCTGTTGGAACTGCTGACTTGTATGTGCTTGCCAAGCTTTGTCCTGGCCCTGGGCGAAACCTTCTGAGTGCTACTGCTGCAGCAAAGCACAAAATACAAGTGTATGATGTGGCTGTTGCTGTCCTTTTCTCAGCAAGTAGCAGTACCATGCAGGCAGTACAGCACCTGCAGATTGCAGTCTCTGAATTGAGAGGCAGCTGTGTAACATCCTACTCGTTCTGCTGTGTTCGTACTGCTGCTATGCCTCACTGTGCTTAACTTCAGATCAGCAGCTGCAAATGGGGAGGCAGCTGTGCAATATATTCATGTTTGGTTTGTTGTGCTGTGTCTGTACTGCTGCCACTCGCTGTGCTTTGCTGCAGATCAACCAGCTGGCGATGTGGCTGGAAACATCCAAGATGCATTCAAGCTTGACAGGCAACGTGCTGGGTGGGGGCTTGCTGGGGGACCTGGTGCAGCGCATGGCAGCAGCAGAGGCGTCAGTCAGCTCTGGGAGCCAGGTGCGTGTTGCTGATGTGGCCCACAGTCTCTTGGTTTATATGTTTGAGTAGTGCAATCGTTGGCGATGTGGTCCCAAAGCCCCAGCTTGGATTGCAACATGCTGGGTTGGGCCCTGCTTTGAACCTGATAGAGAGCATTCCAGCAGCAGAGGCAGCGCTTAGCAGTGAAAGCCACGGCAATATGGATGTGTTGTCCTGGGGTTGTGTTAGAGTAGTGCAATTGTTGGTGAAGTCGCCTGTTCAAAGCCCCGCGCATGACAGCAGCAGAGATAGCAGTCAGCTCTGGGAGCCAGTTGGGCCTGATGTTATGTCCAGTAACCCTCCAGCAGCAAGATTCGTATGAAAAACATGTGTTGCTGTCTTTGGGAACTGCATGCTGCCAGCTGCATGTGCATTGCAAGTGCTCTTCGAAGCGCGCTTTGAAAGGAGTCCTTCACGACAGCATCCTGGCATCAACACATCAACGCATTTGCAATCGGGGTGCCTTTTGTGCTGCAGGCCTACTACCGCTTGTTGACTGTCTCTGGGCACTACAACACTCAGCTGGGCTTGCTGTCAGCTCTGTTTGCTGACCAGGCCTCAACGCCAGACCACACATGGACAGAGAAGATACCATCCTTGGCAGCAGTGCTGGCATTTGAGCTGCATGCTACAGCACCACCAGCGGGTAGCAGCAGCAGCAGCAAACTGCAGCAGCAGCAGTCCTTTGCTGTGCGAGCAGTGTTTCAAGATGGGCCAAAAGCAGCATACAAGACGATTGTTCTGCCATGCGCAGTGACAGGTGATGCAGCTGAGGTTTTGGCAGGGCCTGGTGCTTGTACCCTAGCACGGTTTAGGGCTCTGGCTGAACCCCAAACCCTAAACACCAGCGGGGACTGGTGTGATGCTTGCAGGAATGGGAAAGTGTTGGCGTGCCAGGTCAGCAGAATGGAGCGGCAGTTAGCAGAAGCTGGCTTGGCACCAGCTGATTCAAATGTTGTTATAACGGCTGGGGCTGGAAGTGCGGCTGCTGGGGTGCCAGTACGTGCAGGCACTGCTGGGTATGTTAGCCCTGGCATGGTAGCGCTACTGTGTGTTGTGTCTGCTGCAGTGACGGTGCTGCTAGCCGGGGTAGGAGTGCTATTGGTACGGCGGCATCAGCAGCGGAAGCAGAGCAGCAAGGTGCAGACAGCAGCTGATGCAGTGTTGCCGATGCAGGCTGCTAACTATGTGTGACCGTGAGCATGCACTTTATGGTTCAGGCCCCTGCGCAGGTCAAGGCCCCTGCATACATGTACTGTACATCATCATCATGTTACCCATTAAGCCATAGCATCAACGCCATCGGCCCCGCGCCCCTCAGGAGCGGGAGAAAAAGGGAGCACTGCTCCATTGTGTTTGCAATTATTACGCACATCCCAAGCTTGGACAAGATACTCAGCAATGCTCCTAGATATCACCCGACACACACCCCAACTACCCCAAACATCATCAGAAATAAAACGCAACAACTTGGTGGATGCATCAGTCAATGACAGCACATTGCGCAATTTTTCAGCGCCACCACATACATCTCGCAAAACAGACCGAATCTCATCAAACATAGTATCTCTCTGAGCAGACGTGGCAGGACAATCAAACATCAGATGTGATAAAGACTCAACACCCTGAGCACAAGCAGGGCATGCTGTGTTGGAATCTGCTCTGCTACCCCCATAATGACTGGTACGCTCATGCACACAAAGACAACCCATTCGGACGCGCATCAGCAACTCAATACCAGAACACAAGAATGGCCTAGCCCGTTTGAAACGCATGGCATCAGCATGAGTAGGGTGCACATGCGTGATGTAACGACTCAAAGTAGAGTGCTGCAGCGATTCACAAGCAACTCTGTCTGCATGCAACTTCCTGACCTGACGGTTAATATGATTCTTGCACGCGTTAGCGCGATCGGTCGCCGCCTCAACATCCACACCATACTTGCACAGCAAACTCTGCACATACTTATGCCAAGGTGTAACTGCTACAACACCACTAGGTCGCTTCCACTCAGCTGAAAAAACCTGTCGTGGCAACCGAGAATTCTGCATACGCTGAACCCTAAAGTAATACTCCATTGCCTTCTGATGAAGCCTCATGTGCAATGGCTTCACACCCCATTCAGCCAGAACAATTGAAGTGCAAGGACGCTCCTTGCCACAACGCATTGCGCATTTGATGATGTCTGACTCAGTCTGCACTTTGTCAATCTGTTGTAGTTGCCTTGCAGTTGATGGGAACCAGACCTCACTGCCATACTCAACATGTACTGTACAGTAGACAAGGTAACATGTTCATAGTCTCAGACTGTTGAATAAGAACCGGGGTTACTGCAAGATCTCCAAGTCGTCTGTAGCACTGTGTGACACAGCAGTGGCAACTCCAACATTACAGGGATGCCATGCCAAGTTACGAATCGGGAACATCGCCCTTTTTTGGCCCAAAGCCAAGAAGCCATTGCCTGACAGGCTCATAGGGCAAATACCTACTACCTACTCCATCAGCCACTGGCTGTTGTTTGTGACAAACAAAACAGCAGAGTACTGCAACTTGCGAAGCCATTAGTACCCATCTGCCGTGCAGAAGATTGCCGGTGGCAGAAGCTGCCAGTGCCACTCACCCACTCTAGCCGTTGAACGTTCATAAACAGCACACAGTGGCTGTTGTGCTTGTGACATCTGGTGCAACAAGCCTTGTTACGGTAACACAAAAGCGCCAGATCAGGCGTGTCGGCACGCTGAAAGATGCAGCCATGACTTGAAGTGGCTGCGCTGGACTGACGCTTGACAGCTCAGCAACGTCCCCCAAGCACACGCATTGCAGTCATATTCAAGTTGGCCAGGTGTGCCTGGCTGGGGCCATGGCCGTGGCTGCTGGGCACAGCCCCTTGCTGGTTTGCTGGCATGGCAACATGCCACATGGTGCTACAGCAATCCACCTACCACTCATGACAGGAATCCATGGCTTAATGGGTAACATGATGATGATGACAAAAATGACAAAAATGTTGCAGTACACAATGCCTGCTTGTGCTGATCAGCAAATCACGCAATACACAGCAGCTGCGCAAATGCACTGCCTGACAGCTGCTGTCATGCTGGCTAGCAGCCATACGAGCAGCATCATACGCTGCCAAGGCCAAATGTATGATAAAACAATGTCAATCAGAATCACGTGCGCGGTTAATCAAAGGTCAGCACTGGCAAACAATGTCATACAAAGGTGATGAATATGGGACGGTCAATGTTGTCTGCAGAATCATACTGCGGCATGCCATATCAAAAGCAGCCAGAACATTCACTGCTGCACAGACCTAGGACTGCAAAACAATCAAGTCCTGCAGCAGTCACTGGTCCATTGCATACTGATAATGTGCTGATCATAAGCAGACCCTGGGTTTTGAAGCATAACAAATTCAGCTTGCTTGCTGTACTGAGGGCAACAGCATTGCAGTGTCAGCTGGTTTGTCAAAGCATTTGGCAGGCATGAGGTGTCACTGGCGGCCCACAAGTGTTTGAGTTGTTGCTGGTGCAGGGTGACGTTGATCACAGTATCCTTGCACATCTAAATGCAACACACAGTACATTCACAAAGTTCTAACCACCCAAAGCTAGCAGCTCCCAAGCATAGGTCATGTTCTGCTGAATCCTCTACTGTGGCCCATCCCACCACCCACTGAATGTGAAAAATGTGAAAAATGTGAAATATGCGTATCCCCTGTTGCACCCAGGCACTCACCCACTCATTGACTAACACAATCGTTTACACATATGCTCATTCACTCACAGTCCCAACACGTGCCCACAGCCTGCGCCCACAGCAGACCCTCCCCATCTGCTGCCCACTCAGCGTCCCCCTGCTCCTCATAAAACGGACCCAACCGCCACTCCAGCTGCTGCAGCACCCACCCCTCAACCTCCGCTGCCTCTGCTGCAGCAACCATGAGGCCCGTCACCTGCCCAAGCATGTACGTCAGCAGGCCCGTGCTGACGTACATGTGCTGTGCTGCAACTTGCAGTGAGCGACTTGATGTTTTAAGCATGTTCACTTTCCGGGGTTGTCCGTATAGCAGCAGCGCTGCCTTGCAGCACTGAGCAGTCAGCACCTCACAGCCGCTGTGTAGGCTGCCTACACAGTGTAGGCGAAAATAGAGAGAATAATCAGTCTGCTTTCCGCCTCCCCAGTGGGTGAGGCGCGGTTGCCGATGCCGAAAGGTATGGCTTACAAGGATTGATTATTATTACAGTGTAGGCTACACTGTAGGCTGAAACGGCTTTCTCGATGTGGCCACGATGCCACGATGTGGATGCGGCTGGCGGATGTGTTGCATGACGCATGCGCACATTTGCTGCATGGACTGCTGACTGCATGCGCACATTGTAAGAAATTGCTGCATGGACTGCTCACTTGCTTTGAGTGTACCTCCAGTACTGCACTAGTGTTGTGGGTGGCATGCATGGAATGAAGTCAGACGCCGCATGCGACATGCGTTGCCGGACAAATCTTTAGAGGGATCTGAAAGCTGTTTCATCACCACGTCCCAGCCATCAGGGGTTGCAGGATACGCATAGCTCAACAGTGTTGTGCAGTAGTGACCCAGCACAGCCAGCAGGTACTCCGGTTGCTTCGAGCTCGTGAACGCTCATCAGAAGGTTGGGCGAGTGCGCTTTCTGCAAATTCGGTGGGTCTGCTGTTTGTTCTTGGGGTGGTCGGTTCAAATGTTGTCAGCAGCAGATGTGACTGACACAACCACCTGGTTGGCCCAATCACCTCAGAGCTGAAAACTGCCCAGAGCGTTGTGGTTGGTTACTCGCTTCATTCTTTCAAACGTATTGCGTTTCAGTAGGTTAGTGGTGACCGTAGCCTTCGCAGCAGCTGGCACCAAGGTTCCTTTTGCACAAGTACTGCCTCCCGCCTTATAGCGTGCTCGTGCAATCAGTAGTTCGGTAACAGTTCAGATTTTTGCACGGTACGGCGCAACCGTGCAAGCAGCACGGCTGACCACAACCAATGGCACTGCTGAGCAATAGTCAACTATCCTGCTGAACACCACTGGCTCATGCTGCAGGATGGACGTGATGCTGTTCCGTGCCTGCTAGCATGCCGATTTCAGCGACTATCCACCAACACCCACGTCACACCGCCCCCTGGACAGCCACCCCAGTACAACTGCAGTAGGGTGGCGGTTGCAGCGCTGCTGCATCTGAACACAGATGGAGCGCGCGCCGTTGTCCTTCAATAACCACCAGCAGCACCAACAGCAACATCAGGAGCACCCCACAAAATGGCTGCTGCAGCAAAGCAGACCGTTGCAGCAAACATGGCTCAGCTACCACAGCAGCAGCACCCATCCCGCAAGCGAGAACGCAGCAGAGGCAGCAACTGCAGCAGCAGTCACAGCTTGTGGCTGCAACAATCAATCCTACAACAGCATAGTAGGCAGCACCCTCCCAGCGCAGCACAGCTCCCTGCTGTACCTACACCCTGCCTTGCAGGACAGGCATGGCCAGTGTGCCCTGCAGGAGAGGAGCCTCAACAGCCTGAAAGATGCACCAGGGCAGCACTACAGCAGCAGAGACCAGCAACCCAAGCAGCAGCTTCAACTACCACCCCGTCGTGTGTCAGTCCTGCAGCCAGAGCAGCTCCACTCAGCACTGCCACAGCAGCAGCAGCTGCTGCCAGCAGTACAGCATATGCAGCACACACAGCACGCAGCAGCAAGGCACAGCAGCGAGCACTTTGCTGACTGTGCAAGCTCCTGCAGCAGGCTGCCGCTGCATGGACGTGCCCTGCAGGCAGGGGCAGGGGCAGCGCCTTCTGCTGCAGCTGCTTCAGCTGGGGTTGCAGCAGCGATAGCAGCAGCTAGTGCTAGGCTTCACTCCCTGCTGGGCTATGCCAGGCCTTGCAGGAACAGTACTGAACCTTCGGCAGATCAGCAACAACAGGACCAGCAGCAGCAGGGCAGCACCCTGGCACTGCCTGCTTGCAGGACAGCAGAGCCAACACAAGCAGCGCATGAACATGCACGCGCAGGTGTGCCTGCAGCTGGGGCAGCAGCAGCTGCTGCCACCAGCGATGACCTGTGCATGTCTGATGAGCAATTTAGCGACCCCTGCAGTGTGATGGGGTGCTACGGCAGCCTAGATGCCAACACGTATCTTGGTGATGCTGACTCAGCAGCAGACATGGAGCTAGATGATGCAGCAGATAACGCCAGGCCAACACACCAACAGCAGCACCAGCAGCAGCAATGCACACTGCAGTGGCTGGTAGCCAGCAGCAGCAGCATGGGTGCCCAGGAGCTAGCCAAAGCTGCTGCAGAAGCGACCACAGCAGGGGACTGCAACGACCTGCTGCGCCACAGTAACAGCAAAGACGCAGCAGAGCGTGAGCATGCTGGAATTTTGCAGACGCTGCTGCAGCAGGTGCTCAACAAGGCAGCAGTGCAGCGTAAGCGCGCAGCAGTCCTGCAAGCAGGGCCAGAAGCAGGCAGCAGATCTGTGCGTGCGCGGCTGCTCATCACAGAGCTGGCTGTGTACAGCAGCACTGGCAAGCCGCTGGTGCAAGCCGTGCCTTGGCTGCGTAGCGTAGGGCCCCCCATCAGCTGCGGTTGCAGCGCTGCTGACTTGAGCTTGTCCAACCGCCTGATGTCCAGCATCAAGCTGCCTGGTGAGTGACGCAGCTGTGTGGCGGTGTGGAGTTCTGTTTGATGGTCGTTTGGCTGAATCAGAGGCGTCTGGGCTTGTGTAATTTGCGAGATCAATTGGAGGAATCTTGACAGACGGCATTCCTGCAAGTGATACTGCGTTGCCTGGCCAAACAATTGCTGTGTTCCTGCTGCTGCTGCTGCCTGCTCACTGGCGCTTTCTGGATCCTGCAGGCGGCGTGCAGTACGTGCCTGTTGACCCCAGCTCCCGCATCTTTGCTGCAGCGGCCAGCTGGCGGCTGCCATCCTTTGTGGTGTGCCTGGCCAGCAGCTACCTGCAGCGCGTGGTGGCGCGGGATGCCACACTGGCCAAGGCAGCGGCTGCATGCTCAGGGTTTGAGATGCACCACTACAGCCTGCCCCAGAAGGTGAGGCAGCGATACATCCCATCACATTACATTACATCACATTACAACAAATCACATTACATTATATTACACCATGCACCCTGACCCTCCTGCACCTGACACTCATCCTCCTGTTCCCTGCGTGTCTCCCTGGCTGTTTGGTGCTGCCCTTGCAGCTGCAGCAGCGCTTCTCATCATCATCATCATCATCATCATCATACTGCTACCCATCAAGCCATACTACCCAGCAGCGCTTCTCCACACGCACCAGCCCTGAAGACCAGGCAGCTGCCGTGCAGCGCCTGCGCTCCGTCAAGTGCGCCTTCCTCTACCTAGTGCTCAAAATGGCAGACAGCATACACGCTCGGACAGTCCACACAGCCCCTTCACACCCGGTCCGCAATATAGTGCATAACAATGGCCCCGCATGATGCCATTGCGGCGCAAGGTGCGCAGTCAACAACTCAAACCCAACCAAGCGTTGATGCTGAGTCAGCATTGGCTGTTGCCGGCATTGCTGCCAACAGCATGCTGCCAGCATGCGTTAAGTTCACGATGATGGCCCACTGGCAGCACCGTGATGTGCGACACTGTTCGGCTGCAGTCAGCACTGCTGCCCATCGGATGGGCTGCCCCAGAAGTTGTGCCATATGTGCCGCACATAGTATGCATGATCGACAATTCTGCCCGGCAGGGACTCCCGTGCTGGCATCACACACATTCAGCGAAGCCTCACAGCACGTGGTGCACCTGCAGCAAGCTGCAATGCTGCCTGCTGTTGCAAGAATTGCTGCATGAGCGGCATGCTGACTCGGGCAGCACCAAGTTGTGCTGGCAAGACACCCTCACGCAGTTTGAGGTCATGATGCCTAACAAGACAGCAGCATAGATCCAGCCGACCTCAGTGCAGCCACTGGCAACACTCAGTGCAGCCGTGTTGCTACTGCAATTATAGATGCAAGTGCAGATGCACGTATACTACCACTGCACGGTTGACGCAAGTTGCGCCGCGTTACGCAGCCAGCAGCGCTGAACAGCGCTGCACATGTGCGCTGTAAGATCCCACCTCTGCGTTGCTGCAATCGTCACGCCTCAGCGAGCAACCCACTTTCCAAGGCTAGGCATATAGCCAGGCCCTGTTTGGCAAACATATAATGCACAACTTTGCAATGCCCAGGTTTGCAACAGCAAGGTGCAGCCAGATTTGTCGTTTGGATATTGCATCCAGTTGGCATTTGGCTGGCTCAAAGAAGTTGCTGTTGCACCAAACTCGGTGTACATGCAGATATCATACGATCCATACAGTGTTCCACACACAGCCATAGCACCAGGTGCGGACGCCAAAAAGCGCATTGCACACAACAGCAAGAAAGTTCTCCATACGGACGGGAGTGACGTACCATCACAGGCACAAGATAAAGGTCATTGCAAAAGCGCGCGATTGGCCTATCTACTGCAACCCAAAGAACAGCACCACACCAAGCAAACCATACACAGAACACAAAAATCCAGCGCAAAGCATGATATGCTGCAACAGAACACAGAACAACCCATCGCGATGCATACACACAACGCCACTGTCCTCAGAACAGCAAGCTGCAAATCCTACCGCATACGCAGCACAGCAAGCTGCCATGGGCACTGGATGCATGCTGCATGCAAGCACCCCCCCGGCAGCACAGCCACAGTCACATGTGCAGTCCACATGTACAACCGCATTGCGGCAGGAGTAGGCCGGTACACGCAGAAAGGTCCATGCATGCTGCCTGCAAGCACCTCCCCGACAGCACAGCCACAAGGACGTGTGTGCAGTCCGCATGTACTGCTACAATGCGCCAGGGGCCAGGCGGCTCATGTCGTACTGCCCTAAACTGCACACCGCCCACTAAGCGCACACAAAACAGTCCAAAGCTCCCAATGCAGGCCTGCCCGTCCTTTTATTGTGTTTCTAAACATCAAAGATTGAGTATAGTTAGCACCATTGTGGCAGCCTGTGGCAGCCATGATGCAGCACGTCAGCCTGACGGTCGCAGCTTTGATACAACAGTACATGCTGTTGAGAGCCAGTTCGTACTGCGCCAGCAATGCACGCACGCACGCACACACACACACTTTGTGCTCGCCAACTACTGACAACTCTGCTGCAATTCACTAGCGGTGGCTGCCAGCAGCAGCAGCAGCAGCAGTACATACCCCATCAGGGGTGATCCCGCATAAAAAAAAAGGCAAGTGCCACCAGTTCTTAATTGCCATCAGATGCAGGCTAGGAGATAGATCACGATCACGATCTGCCAACCACACGTAAACAGTGCTTGCAGTAAGCATACCATACACACAGCGCAGTGCTTCCGTAGCATATGGCATATGTGGAAACTGCTGCATGACACGCTCAACTGCAGTGCTCGAGGGCTGCCATGCACATGTACAGTGTGCATTTACTGCAGATGCATGACAAGTGTGGTGCTAATCCAAGCCTGCCGCAAAACTCGTATGTACAACATGACGTCGTGCATGCATGTGTGTGCTTTCACAGAGCATGCTGTAGCAGCACATATATCTAAAATCGTCGCGGTGACGGCTGTCTATACGTCAGCATCTCGCTTCAAACGCATACGACAGGCTAAGCACCGGCCCCAGTCAAAAGTGATTCATAGCTGCAACGGGCGTCCAGTACTTGAAGCATTCCATGGGCATTCTCATTTGAAAGAATTTGAAACGACGGCTCAGCAGGCTGCTGGCAGCAGCTTCCACGTAACGCGTGCACCAGCTGCAAACCCTGCACCACGGGAAGCCTACAAAAGACCGCAGCGGACGTACCACAACATCCATGACTCCAAACCAGAAACCATAGAAGCAGACAGAGGTCAGACACAAACCCTGCCAATAGAAAACCCCAGAGACTCTAATCACAATGTAGCATGCATGTGTAAGGTGCTAGATGTAGGCATGGCCAGCGGGCGCAGGGAAAAGCTGTTGCAGACAGTGCGAGCAGTGTAGCTGGTGTCACTGCCAATATCATATTACGCCTTGAAGGCATGGCAATCATACAGAGAGTGACTGGGGCCTCTGCTGCTGCTAACTTCCAGGCCTGACGCCATATGCAGTAAAACCTATCATAGTTTTAAACTGTGTGTGATAAAAGCATATTGCAATGGCAGTCCAACCAAAGTCACCACCAACAGCAAGAGCAAACCAGCACCGTTGACCCTCCAACTGTGTCTGAACATGTTGCATATCACGCAGAAGACCAGAACAAACGCAACTGATCGTCCACAGCTAGCTGCAGCAGAGCAGCCGCCTGCTGTTGCTACTTGAACCAACCAGGGTAACCAGCACTTCACAGCATAGCGAGTATGCACAACAGGCAGAGCCCAAGTCCGCTATAGCCGCTGCACTGCAGGTGGCACCTGGCGACTAGCAGCAGCACACAGCAGTTGTCCTTATGCACCACAGCATAATGTGCATAACCTGTGTCCTCAGGACAGGCTCGCGCTTGGCTGGACGCCCTTGAGTGGAGTGCCACGAAGACGCACAGCCAGACAGCAAAGAAGACGATACATGCAAAAACCATAAGCCCTGCAGACACGAAACCTTAAGACTCCTGCTGCTGCGTGCAGCAACAGGAAAAAGAATATAGAACACTAACGAGAAGAGCAAACTGCCTTCACAAAGAATCTGGCAGCTGCAATTGAACACATTGAGCGACTGGCGCATCAGCACAAAACCCCAACACAAAAACACACAAGTGCAAAACCCCCAACCCCGAGAAGCGCAGACCCCCTCAAAAACGCCAACCCTCAAACACACACCAGACGTTTGTGCAGCAGCGACACGGGCACTGCCATGACTCCAGAATTGAGCATGGTACCAGTATCAGACTAGGCAGGCTTACAAACTTGAAAAGAACACAACCAAATCAAGCAGCTGCGTGCATTGCATGTCCAGCACATCCTGGTTGTTGTCATGTGCATACAGCCTGGAATCCGCCAGGTGAACGCAAACACTGGCATGATGCCACCAGGCACGTTTGTGGCAGGACATGTGCAGCCCCTTGCTGCAGCATGCTGCTCTGGATGAGCATCCTCATATGAAGCAGTGATATGCAGCACACCTTCCCTCCCACCAGCACTACCACCACCACCAGCATGTACAGCACTCCAGCTGCCACAGTGTTGCACACATTTCAAACTGTGGCCCCGACATATGCCAGGTCTGGCCAGAGTGTGGCGGCAGTACACCTGGCAGCAGCCGATCTGCAGCACGCCCTCCTTGCAACCATCACCATGGCCACCAGCACCCTGGCTGCCTTGGTAAATGGTTTGAAGTTGAAACGTAACATGTA
Source organism: Tetradesmus lagerheimii (assembly GCA_902809745.2). NCBI lineage: Eukaryota > Viridiplantae > Chlorophyta > Chlorophyceae > Sphaeropleales > Scenedesmaceae > Tetradesmus > Tetradesmus lagerheimii. The sequence goes on along the minus strand of CADDIJ020001942.1, from coordinate 5,877 downwards.
ACAGCCGTGAACCTACTGGTCTAGCAGGCCACTCCACTGAAGCATCAGCAGGTCATCGTCATCAATTGCTGGCCCTAGCCAGCTCAGATCTGACAAATCTTCCTGCATCAACTGCTGCTGCTGCTGCTGCATATGAAGCATCGGTGCCTGATCGAGAGGAGACGCAGCGCAGCTGTAGCCAGCTGCGGCAGCAGCAGCTGTACCTGCGACAGCAGCGCCGCCAGCTGCCGCCTGATCAGACAGCGCAACAACCGCAGGTGCAGCGTACGTGGGTGCTGATGTCCGTCCGGATGAATTACTTGCTGTGAGTCCTGCTGTGAACAGCTCTGTCACTGAAGCATCTGAGCTGCCAGCCGATGCAGCCACGTGCTGCTGCTGCTGCGGGTCTGCAGTGGCAGCTGCTGCTGCTCTTTTGAATGGGCCAGCTACCATGGCTGAAGCCAGACGCAGCAGCTGCTGATCTGACATCTGCTGCAGCTGAGCAGCTGCCTCCTGCAAGTCGGGTGCAGGCGTCTCCTGCTGCTGCTGCTGCTGGGTCGTGCGCGGCTGCTGCAGCACGGCATCAGCTGGCGGTGTCTGCTGTTGCTTGTGTGGGCTGGCTGAGGTTGCTGTAGCAGCAGAGACGCGGCGGCGCTTGTGTGCTGCTGCAGCTGCTGCAGCTTCTGCTGATATTTGAGCTGGCGTCTGCACAGCAGCTTGCTGCTGGTGTGGCTGCTGCCTGCAGGGTTGCACAGGGGGGATTTGCAGCACGTCAAGAACAAGTATGATACATGCACGATCGCTGGTCGCACAGATCAGCATACGGCCACCTCTGTAACAGCACACATCAAGATACCAAGGCAGCCGATGCAAGACCACTGCACTGTGCCGCATCATGCTACAGCACGGCATGCACTGCACAAAGCACCAAGACTGATAATCACAATATCTACAGCAGATCAGCTAGATCAGCTAGATTAAAATCCAGATCACGTTTAGAAAAGCATCTCACCTCCACCTCTTTTGCTGCCTGCCTGCTTCAACACCATCAGAGAAGCCTGCACCATAGCCTGCATTGTATGCCTCGTGCAGCTGATCTTCAAATTCGCGCCGCGCATTTGCACTCAGCGCAGATGAGTTCAGCAAATTCTTGAAGTCCATCACCTGCTGCTGCTGCTGCTGTGGGCTAGCATTTGAACTGCTAGATGATCCAAATGCAGAACCTGCTGTTGCTGCTGCTGCCGGCGCCAGCAGCATCTGCTGCTGCATCAGTGGCTGCAACAGCACCAATTGTTGCAACTGCTGCGTCTGCATGGCAGCTGAAAAGCTGTGCGTTGCAAGCAGCACGTGCTGCTGTGCAGTTGCTGGCTGGATCCTCACACAGGCTGCATTGCCTAGCATGTGCATCTGCTGCTGCCGCTCTGCAGCAAAATGCGCCAGCTTCTGCTGCTGCTGCTGCTGCTGCTGCAGGCCTGCATTGCCGCCGATGTTGCCCGTCGCACCAAATGCTGCAGCAAGCAATGGCCTGCTTGATGGTGTCGCTGCACTGCCTGAAGAGTCAGTACCACACAAACTGCCGCTGGTCTGTATATCGATGCCGAGGATGCTTCCCTGTGGGGTGCTGCTCGATGTTCCCGGTGTGCTTTTGGCAGCTGCTGCATTCACTGCGCTTGCTTCGAGTGTGCTGCCTGGTATATGTTCGGCTTGCATCTGCAGCTGCTGGCTCTGCTGCTGAGTACAGAAGAGCGCTTGGTATGGCGACGGCTGCAGCTGCCGCTGCACAGCATAGCTGCTGCAGGAGTTGCCGCTGTGCTGTACTGTCAGCAGGTGTGGTGCCTGTGCACATAGTGCTGCGTTCGGGTGGGCGAGCATGATGTGCTTCTCTACTCACTGCACGGCAGCCACAATGAGTCACAGGAAAGCAGCATGAAGCAGAGTTTAGTGGAGTCTGGCTTTTTAATGTGGGGTTGCTCTGAGGGCGGCCTGAGGTCAAATAGCGGCCGCAAATGCGATGCAGCGGCATGGTAAGCCCACAGGCGTGTTTACAAGGCCCATCCAGCCGACCTCTGACAGGGCCACAGCTGGCAGCATATTGTGGCAGATACCCCGCCATACAAGCAGCTAAGCCGCCGGTGTGGCTGCGAGGAAAATCTGTCTGCAACCAACCTGTGCAATGGTGCTTGCTGCAGCCTGGTACTGGCAGCCTCAGGTAGTGCCACTGCTAGTGATGTCGAGAAGCCGCGTGTCGCGTATGCACCGAGATCCTGCACTGCTTGAGCGGCTAAAACACGTTAAATACACTATTGATATTTGATCAGCCCGGAGACGTAGCAGCACACGCCTCTAGAAACTGATTGCGTTGGCGGTCTTCTCCTCCGAGTACTAGGGCTTCATGAACGTGTCTCAAAGCTGGTCAGCGAACTATCTAATGGATAGTCGGCAACCACGGCTGAGATCATGTCTGCCTCGACCAGGCAGAAACCCTGCTCACCAGGGAGATTCCCTTGTAGATGCTCTTGGCCGCATAAGCCTCGCTTAAGAGCGTGCTAGCGCTGATGCAGCTGCTCATGCCAGTGAGTTTGGATGTATCTAGGTTTTGCGCATTGACATCAATTGCTGTGGCAAACGGGACGGGCCGGACCCCCCCGTTGCGGGCACTTTGACCGAAGCATGGCATCCAGCAGCGACTACAACCTTTTAGTAGCATTGATGTGACCCTTTGAAGCAGTTTTCATCTTTGAGGGTCTATGCTGTTCTGGTTAGCCTGTGGTACGTGCAAGGGTTGCAGGCCGCGTGCGGCACGTCTTCCCTCCTTCATTGGCAGCTCCTGTTACAGCACCCGGTGCTGGGGTGACCCCATCATCATGTAAGGCATCAGACGGAGGATAGCAAACAGCTGGCCCACATAAAGCAGGAGCCAACAGCACACTGGTGCAGCAGTGGCATGCCTGCTAATCATCCCAGCTAGTTGTCAATCACAACTAGTGCGTCAGCAAGTTGAGTGATTTGTGTTGTTGCGTTGTTGTTGTGTTGTCGTTGTTGTTGGTCGTTGTTCAGTGGCAGGGTTGAACGCTGCCTATTCCCAACTTGGGCTCCATTGTCCAATATCTATTGTGAACACGCTGAACACGCTGTGACTGCTGTTTCTGTGGCCCTGTGCACCAGCAGGGGCTTCTGCTGCAACAGCACCTGCGGCTGCAGCTGCCAACTCCTGCTGCTGCTGATGCTGCTGCTGATGCTGCAGCTGTTGCTGCAAGCGGTCAAACTGCCTACAGCGTCGTTTGCTGGGGCGCACTGTTTCACCAGCGGCCTCTGCTGCGGCTGCTGCTGCAAATGCCTGCTGCAAGTCATCTGCAAGGCCCTGGAGGTCTGGTGGCTGTTGCACCTGGCCAGAAAGCTGCTGCTGGTGTATCTGATCCCTCCATGCCTGCTGGCGCTGCAGCTGCTGTGTTTGCTGCACATGGAATTTGGCGATTCGTTCTGGGTCCAGTACATCTAAGTCGTCTGTTTGCCGCAGCAGGTCTAAAACGGCCTGCCTATGTTCTGCAGTAGCTTTGTTACACTTGTCGAAGACGTGCCTAGCACATTGCTGTAGCCTTGAAGACAGGCCATAGTCACACAAGTTGCAGCTTACTCTGTTCTTTGATTCTCGTTTGAAATCATCATCATCATCATGTTACCCATTAAGCCATAGCATCAACGCCATCGGCCCCGCGCCCCTCAGGAGCGGAAGAAAGAGGGAGCACTGCTCCATTGTGTTTGCAAATATTACGCACATCCCAAGCTTGGACAAGATACTCAGCAATGCTCCTAGATATCACTCGGCACACACCCCTACTACCCCAAATATCATCAGAAACAAAACGCAACAACTTGGTGGATGCATCAGTCAACGACAACACATTGCGCAATTTTTCAGCGCCGCCAGCAACATCGCGCAAAACAGACCGAATTTCATCAAGCATAGTATCCCTCTGAGCAGAAGTAGCGGGACAATCAAACATCAGATGTGACAAAGACTCAACACCCTGACCACAAGCAGGACATGCTGTGTTAGAATCAGCTCTGCTGCCACCATAACGACTGGTACGCTCGTGCACACAAAGACAGCCCATTCGAACACGCATCAGCAACTCAATACCACGCGTTGGCGCACCAGAACACAAAAAGGGCCTAGCCCTTTTAAAACGCATGGCATCAGCATGTGTAGGGTGCACATGCGTGATGTAACGGCTCAAAGTAGAGTGCTGCAGTGATTCACAAACAATTCTGTCTGCGTGCAGCTTCCTGACCTGACGGTTGATGTGATTCTTGCACGCATTAGCTCGATCAGCCGCCGCCTCAACATCCACACCATACTTGCAAAGCAAACTCTGCACATACTTATGCCAAGGTGTCACCGCAACAGCACCACTAGGGCGCTTCCACTCAGCTGAAAACACCTGATGTGGCAAATCTCGTTTGAAATATCGTGCGACGAGGAAATGTGTTTGTTTGGGCATGCCCGAATTGTGCAAACGAACATTGCACTGACAAAGAACAGCAAGTACGATCGAGATATTGTATTCAATACACAGTGAGTGAGGGTCCTTGTGATGTACAATTTTGACTGGACAATATGTGTGGAGCCGCCTAAGTGTTACTTTACAGCCCCTCACAGACAAGACATCCGATACATGCTCCAACATGCTCAACGCATTTTTTATGTATTGAGACTGCCAATGCGATGGCATTCAAGGCTTGAAATGGCCCCAATCGTTAGCGCAATTCCCGGGCCGGGAGCCCCAAACTTTGCACGAGGTGCTCTATATGTGGTACCCGATACAGGCTCCAACATGCTCAACGAGGAGGAGGAGGAGGAGCTTGTTCCTGCGTCAGATGACGAGGAGCAGCTGCCCAGGGGCACACAGCCAGCAGCGCCTGCTGCCGGGGGTGCAGGCCAGCAGCACGGTCGCAGGCACAGCCAGCGCAGCAGCAGGGCATCCAAGCAGCGCCGCCACCGCCCCAGCGGGGCACCTGTGCAGCCGGGTGACAGTGGATTGCTCTGTGGCGTGCTTAATGTAAATAACATGCCAAAGTCTGGGTTGAAGTTGGTTGAAATTCACCACCTGCTTAAGGAACCCCGCTGTGACATCATGGGCTTCGTGGAGACCAAGGAGGCGCAGGGAAAGCAGCTACCTGCAGATCACATCCCTGGATACACATACATTAGTAAGCCCAGGGTTGTGCGGGCAGGGGAGCGTGCTTCTGGGGGTGTTGCAGTTGCTGTGCATGCCTCTGTTGCAAACGCGGTGAAAGTGTATGACTTTACTGACCAGCAATACGACGAAGCGCTGTGGCTTGTGATGCCAGGGCAGGGGGGTGCACGCAAGCTCTTCATTGGGGTGGTTTACATGCCTGATATGGGCAAGTCTGCATCAGTGAGGAGTGCTGCTTACTCAGCGCTGCAGGAGGACCTGGAGTACCTGTCTAGCAGGGGATCTGTGTTGGTGATGGGTGACTTTAATGCACGGGTTGGACGGGCATCTGGCCCAGCAGAGCGTAATGGTATGCATGGTGAGAGCACCGTCAATGACAACGGCCGCCTGCTCCTCTCATTGCTCAACACTGTCAACCTCTACTCACTTAATGCCCGCACAGCCCCCACCTCCCTCACCAGCACATCACTTGTGACAGGTCGCACGGCGGCACCAGGCGAGGCTCTTTGATTGACTACATCCTTGCCTCTGCTGACATTGCCATGCCCTGCCAAGCTGCTGCCAGGCCAACAGCCACAGTTGGGCCGCATACTGTGGTGCTACTGACCACCTGCCTGTGTCTGCCCGCATTGTCAGGCCTGTGGTACGCCGCCCTGCAAAACAGGTTGTGCTGCGCCTCAACGCACAGCCCAAGGATTTC